>VJOZ01007492.1:0-15697 GCA_009801055.1 Stichopus horrens | reverse complement strand
GGTTATGGGTTGTTGTACCAGACTTTCAATATGACAGACAAATGACAGAGCTGATTTTGAGAAGATGTTCGATGGTTCTGATTAATTAATCAGGTGACAAGGAGAAACATTTATCAGAGCAGGAGAGGCTGCAGAAGGAGCTCTCTGAGATGCAGGCAGTGAAGATGCAGATGGAGAGGAAGATGGAAGCTCAGAAGCAGGAGTACCAGGCCCGCATCTCAGCTCTTGAGAGAGAAGTTAAAGATGTTAAGGCTGATAGGGTAACTATATGATCACTTTTAAGGTATAGAAGAACTTCAAGCTTCACTGACGATTGCTTGTGAAGTGAACACACAATGTGTCCAACTGGACAGCAGGTCTGCTGTGGTCCTTTTATGGTGAATATGAGTGTAATACCAATGCTGCTCAACAGTAATATCAACAAGGTAACAACAAGAGCTACGAAGAAACAAGTTGAAGTTAAGAATGTCAGTAAAGTATCTTGTAATAGTCTGTTTTGAAGTTTCCAATTGTCTGATATTTTAGTTTCATTTCATTTCCTCACTTTCCTCGGAGCATCATAACTTGATTTTCTTTTTTCCCCATCAACTTCAGGATAAGATCAGAGCTGAGAGGGTGCAAGAACAACTGGTCAGGGAGAGCCAAATAGATCAGATGGAGGGGCATCCCTCGTCGTTGTTGATGACTCCAGACAGAGCCAGGTGAGGTCAAAGGTTATCGACGTAATGCTGCAATTATTCAAAAGATTTGTAGATGGTCATTGAAACAGTACAGACACAGGTATTTATCCTTGCCATGTTATGAGGTGAGTTTGTTTTCACTGACTTCTAACTGTGACTCAGGAGATGTGTAATGATGTTTGAACTGGTGCATACTTTTTCCAGCTCCTTTGAATATGGACACCTTTGTTTTTTTTTGTTTTTTTTCATGTCAGCTTTTGAAATGCTAGCAATAGCAGTGTGGAAGATGAAACAGAAAAAAGTTAGGGCCCTTTATTTTACAGTTTTATTTTTGTTTGTTAATGCAGGTTTCCTTCCAAGCACCCTCTCTCTACTCCCCCATTCCCTCCCCCATCAAGTTTTTACTCACTGCTCTTAAGCATAATATATTACCTCTTAGTTCTTCCAGAGAGGAACCACCTCCTACAGCAAACATAAAACCCCTGTCATCTCCTGCCTCTGCTGTGGGTACGGCCAAGGGCATCCCTGTGTCCAGTGGACCAAAGGCGACGGCCAGCATCCGTCCGATCGCCGTCACCCCCTCTACGAGCAGCGGGGTGTCCTCCTCCACTTCTACGAGGATGGCGACGGTGATGCCCCACACCATCGAACAACCAACTCAGGTGAATGTACCGGACGATCATGAAGGTGAGTTCTAGCATGCAAGTTTTTGCAATAGCGTTGTAAAACTCAGTTCTTCATAGTAAATTTGTGCGCTGGTTACTTTATCAAGTCAGTCGTTTTCTTCTTCGTCAAGTTTTATTTGATTCAAAACTTGTAGATTAGTTTTTAAACTAATATTTTAGTTTTTTAAGATTGTCACTGTGACTTCATTGAAAGCATTTTACGTTAATGTCATTTGTTATACTCATTTCCCTTCAATATAATTTCATTTAGATGTATGACGTCTTTTATCACATGCAGAGCTACCAACCATCCTGTTTTGTCGTACTCAGTTTTTTTTTCTTGTAATTTTGGCAGTGATGTAAGATTTGATTTTTCGGAATTCCTTTGTTCTGTGTATGAAGGGAACATTTGTAGCCTGTGATGAAAAGAAAAAAATAAGAATGGAGAAAATAAAATGGTGCAGAAATGGTGACATGAATTGTTGCAGATTCCAGCTTGAACTGTTCTGGTATCTGTTCATTTGTTTGTCAACTTTGGCAGCTCTTCAAATACTTCACTTATCAGTACTTTGGTTAGTAACCATGTATTCATTTCATATTTTTGAAGTTCAAACAAGTGAACCCCCTTCAATGACAATAGTATCTGCCACACCAATCCAAGCTGTTACACCAACCCAACAGACACCGCCGATAGGGAGGACCGAACCAATATCCCAGCAGGAGCCAGAACCATACATTGATGATACTCCTATAAGTGGTATGTACTAATTCTTGGAAAGATAAACTATAAATCAAATTGGAAAGTGGTGTTTCACATTGCTTTTATATAATTATCACAGAACTATGTGAGCTGTTGCCGCACCTTGGAAAAGGGGGTGATGGCCGTGGGACCAGATTGGTGATGGAAGGGGGGGTGAAAACTATACTAGATAAATCCTTGAAATGAATGGGTGATTCTGTGTTAGATATGTCTCCATATCTTTGCCATGAAACATTAATGCTTCTGTCAAGTTTGCAGTGATTTTCTTTGATGATAAGAAGGAAGGTCTTTTCCTTAGAAGATGAAGTCATCCTGTTCTCTTTTTTGTAGAGTTTTCAGTCCTGAGTCAGTTTTCACATCGTAATGCTCTCTTCGTTTCTACTTATCATACAGGACCCTCAACCTCATCTGAGCCCTCCTCCAGTTCTTCTGCCGGACCCCCTCCAAACATCCCCTCCAGTGGCAAGAGACAGAGAGATGAACCCACTGAGAGGTCAGGAGGACACATTCAATTAGTGTTTCAATTGCTGTCAAGTTTGAGTTTGTCTTCTAAACAATTCAGAAGTAGCATTCTGTCTTTCTTGCTTGCTGCTATCTTTGAGTGAAGGTTTACAGCGAGACATTCTCTTTCATTTATTCAATGATGACCTGAGTGTTGTGTAAACAGATGAATGTAAACCAAATGACAAAATTGGTGATGTCATCAAATTTTTACCAAAATTGAGGTTTTTCTTTTGATGTAGGAATGTGAGCTCTTCAGTTTAAATAATTGGAGACATGCTCTCAGATGAACTTCTTCTTCATCCGATCTCTTCAAATAAAACAGGCAACACTGTATAGTGCGTTTGATAGCTGTATCTATTTTGTTTTTACAGTGATCAGAGTTCCAGCACTGAAAGGGACACACTGCCCCCAACAGAGAAACGCCAAAGGGTCACCCCTCAACCGGTATGACAGAATATCATTATTCAGAATGTCCATAAACTCAGTTGTCATCCATAATGAATTTCATAAATCTAAGTCTGGAAGTTGTCCAGCTTACTTTTGTATATTTGGAAGATGATGAATGGACTGCAGATAACATTTTAGTTTTGACTGTTAGTGTACTTGGTTATTGTGATTGTCTTTATTGAAATGAGGAATGAGTTACATGTACCCTGCCCAAGGTCATCGTCTTTAAATGGTGTGGATGGTGGCTGTTGTGATATTTCCACGGCATTTTTCCCCGGAAACATCCCTCTGAGGTGCCCCATCGTCTTTTCAACAACTGATGGATGAGCTTCCTTTTGGTGTTTGAAATTCTTCACACTTGTTTCCCATAGCGAGAATTGATCCAATGAGTTGTTGATAAAAGTTGGGTATTGAGTATAGCAGTATTACGTTTCCGCACTCATTTTTTGACAACGGCTTCCTGATTTGTGAGCTAATTTACGAAGTGTAAAAAAGAAAGAAAATGTCCAAATACGTAGGCATGCATTTGGAAACAGGAAAACTAATTTTACTTGGGGAAAATTTTCTAAAGAATTTCTGAATTTCCTTTGTAACGAACAAGTTAAATCACCGGATGAAGATATCAATGGTCATGTAGTGAGTTGTCTTAAACTGAGGTTTCAATTGGGACTGTATTGCCAGAGAAGAAACCATTACTATCAGATTATAGCCAAATCAAGTCAACATAGATAACTGAAGGCTGTTCATAGGAGGTCAGCCACAATTTCAGCACAGACTACCTGCAGAAATCACCTGCTTGGGCTATGGTATAGGTGATCCCCTGTTTTGGATATCATAGAGGATTGCCTGCCTGACTATTGTGGGAGATAAACAGCCAAAGGTATCATGGGGGGACTTCATGCATGAGGTATTGTAGGAGCTCACCTACCTGAGGTGTTGTGGGGGGATCACTTGCTAGGGATATCGGGGAGGACTGCATACATGGGGTATTGTAGGAGCCCACCCACCTGAGGTATTGTGGGGGGATCACCTTCCCGGGGTTTTGTAGGGGATCACTTGCCCGTGGTATCGTAATATTTTACTGTCAAATGACACATAAGAACAAACAAAAGTATTTAGTGCTGTACAAAGGAATGCTGAAATGGGCTTTTGGCCATTCGTCATTTAGATTATTTTTTTTCCACCACTGCATTCATGCTGCCAAACGTTTTCTTGTAAGCAAACCTACATTTGCACACTTGCAAACCTTGACCGTTCTCTCGTATAGCAGATAGCGAGAGTACAGGCCCAAGAGGAGCCTCCTATACCTCATGTCATGAGGGAAGCAGAGAGGGCGACTGTAGCGGAAGTCCTCCCGGAGAGATCGGACAGAGATCAAGCCACGGCCAGCGTGCAGCCGGAACAGGTGGAGGTCGTGATGGGCAGCCTGTCGTCGGAACACGTAGAGAGGATCGTGGGTACCGTCCAAGGAGAACGAGTGGAACCGGTGGCCCCCAGCAGCCAAGCAGACACTCCGCAGGCGTCTCAGTCCAGCTCAGATGATCATCATAAACAGAGCGACAGATCTACAGGTAAACTTTTTCTGCTTTGTTAAAGTTTGTTGGTTTGAAGGAAGAGGAGGCGGTGATGAGGGTAACGTGTGGAGAGATTGCGCTGAAGATTGGATGTAGAATATTGTCAGCTAGAACGATGTACTGAAGAAGCTATCTCATTTTTTATCATTCTGATAGAAGCTGCACCTTTTGTTTCTTGTTTTTTAAATTTGCTCCTTTTCTACCAACCTGACAGTTTTTTTGTTGTTGTCATAAATGGTACTCAATCTAAGATGCTATTTTACCTGCATTTTCTCATATGAGATATTAAATGATAATTGAGTAAATTAATGCATTTAATACGCCCGAGAGTTTTGTTGTGCTTCAAATCTACTGAATTTGTAGGGATAATGTACACACCCCTAACTTCACTCTGGAAAATACGAGGTACTGTATTGTTGGGTTTTCTTTAAAGTTATTTTGAAATCTTCCATTTTGTAGTGTTTATGGTATTATGAGGATTGGAATCAAAATACAGGAGGCTCAATGATAGACCTCTGCATGACATGCCATCCTATGTTTTAAGAAATGGACAAAGATGGATACTGAACTTGTTCATTAGTTTAAGTTAAAAGTCTCCCTAGCAGGGCTGTATTTTGAACTTTTCCCAGAATGTTCCTTCTGTAGATGTTCGCAACATTGATTTCACTGTTTTAGACCTAAATGTAAATCTTGTTATATGCAACTGTTTATATCAAAGAACCGCAGTCGACCGGTCCACCTGAGAAAATGGAACATTCTGACGAGAGACTGGAAGACGAGAAGCCAACTCCTTCATCCCAGGATGGCACGGAAGAAGATGTGATCCTGGTAGAAGACAGTGATGGAGAGGTAAGAAAAATATCTGAAGTCCTTTATCTGAATTGCAAAAAACTGTAAACTGGATGAAACTATTTTTCATCTTTGAACTATTTCTAACATTTATTCATATGATTACCCCCAATTCATGTTAGTTCCAGGTCATTGCGATGCTGTAATGACAGTACATATTTTCTAATCTATCAAAACATATTCTCTAATCTATCAAAACCTGTAAAGTGATTACATATTCTATACTCATCTGGTCAGTGATCACGTACTCTCTAATCTATGATATCTAGCAATTTGAATTGAATTAATATTCCCTAATCTAGTATCTAGTATATTAAAAAAGTGCCACTTTGTATGTGTTTGATCCTGTAAAATAAGCGAATGCTCTGAAGAGTATGCAGTAATTTGACACTGAAGTCCCAGCAAAGCTGAAACTAAGAATTCCTGACAGCCGGGTTTCATTGAGAAATTAGAACCCAGTTGAAACTCCGAATTTTGAGTGTCTGTTTTGTCAACTATGGACCATGGAAAATGGGTAATAATTCTTCAGATTTTATCGTGAATCCTAACGGAGTAGATGACTATCTTGAATAGTTAAAATAAAATGGTAAAAATAGGGTGAGTGTTAAAAAAAGAAAAAAAAAATCAGCAAAAGTGAATGTAGGGGCTTAAATTCCCCTCTTCCCTGAATCAGTCACTGACTGCCAGATACATTGTGTGTTAGTGAGCAGATTGGACCGTTCAATAGTGGATGTTAATATGGATGTTAGTACAAACAACCTTGAAGTGAGCACCTGTACATAGACATTCCAAGAGTTTCATTTTGATATCAAACTTTGTATCCTCAATGGGAACTTGGATACTGGATGTATTGTCTTTGTGTGGCATCTCAGATAAGTTAAATAGGCTTACCATATACCCCTGTAAATTTTGGCCCTGGTTCATCAGGAAGTTTGATTCTTGTTTGATTTTTTGTCGTCAGGGGGGAGGAGGAAGGAAGCTGCCTGGAGAGGTTGAGAGTGATGCAGATAAGGAAGTGTCAGATTACGATGACGAGGAAGAAGGTGATGATCTGGGAGAAGCATTTGAAGAGGGACACTATGAGGGTGAAGAAGGAACAGATTACAGTGTAAGAAGTAGTGGTATAGGCCAATATCAGATTGCAGTGAGTTAATACTAAAAGCATGAGACCAACTACCAAATTACTGTGAGTCAGTACGAGTGGCACGAGATCAATTACCAAGTTACTGTGAGTCAGTACTAGTAGCACGAGACCAACTACCAAATTACTATGAGTCAGTACGAGTGGCACAAAAGTCAGTACTAGTAGCAGGAGACCAAATACAAATTGCTATGAGTCAGTACGAGTAGCACAAGAGTCAGTACTAGTAGCAGGAGACCAAATACCAAATTACTATGAGTCAGCACTGGTAGCATGAGCCCAATTACCAAATTGCTGTGAGTCAGTGCTAGTAGCGTGAGACCCAGTACCAAGTTACTATTAGTCAGTACTAGTAGCATGAGACCAATTACCAAATTACTGTGAGTCAGTACTAGTTGCATGAGACCAAATACCAAATTATTGTGAGTCACCACTGGTAGCGTGAGACCAATTACCAAATTACTGTGAGTTGGCACTAGTAGCATGAGACCCAGAACCAACTTACTGTGAGTCAGTACCAGTAGCATGAGACCCATTACCAAGTTACTGTGAGTCAGTGCCAGTAGCACAAGACTAGTATGACATTAATATGAGTCAGTAAGAGTGGCACAAGAACAGTGCCAAATTACTGTGAGTCAGTACCAGTAGCATTACAACAATACAAAATTACTTTGAGCTTGTACTAGGAGTATGTTATAAATACCAAATTCCTTTGAGCTAGCACTAGTAGCTTGAAATCATTACCAGATTACTGTGGGCTGGTACTAGTAGCGTGAGACTATAGGCAAACTGTTATGAGCTTGCACTTGAAATGCTTTTGCATTGCTAATAGTAGCATGGGACCACTGTCAAATTTTATCATGCCTACATTATCAGCAGGAAGTCAACACCTTTTAATGGTTCACTGATTTGCCATTGCAGTTTTCAGTTCTGTGTCTGTAGTTCATGTTGCAATCTCCTTAAGGTAGCTGTGGGTTGTTGCATTGGTTCAGTTTTGACTACTGATAAAGTTACGGAGATTCGATCGTTCTCGTCTTCCGTTCAGGATGAGGAAGATATGGAGGAGCAGGAGGACCTCGGAGATGAGGAGATGGGTGCGATGGAGGGAGAGTCCCCGGTAACGTCAGCTGAAGAAATGGAAGGCACCGGTAGAGAGGTTGTTGAAATAATAGGTGAGCTTGATTTCACTTCATGATTGAAATATTTAATATAAAATGAAAAGTAATGACTACTTAACGTGTTAAAGTCTATCAGTGAAAAATAGTTTTTTTTAAACTGATTTTTGATTGATGCATTTTTTTTTGGCCAGAGAGATTTGTAGGGGAAATATTTGATCTCCGAGAGATTGCCAGGTAGGATAACTTGTTTGAGCCAAAGGATTTCAAATGACAATCCAAATTGGTAATAGGCAGTAAGGAAAAGAAAGGGGAATATTGTGAAGGCTATAGAGTAGACCACATTTGCTATTAAGAATATGGTCTACTTGTGACAGTGGGCTATCAGTTGTTGTAAAGAAACCGGCGCTCATGGCAGTAGACCAACAGATGTGATTATAACAAAACAGTGTAATAGTTACAGCTCAACAGCTGTCAGTAAGAATACAGTTTGCTCATGTTACATTTGCATAAAGCCCGGGTCTCACTAGCACAATTCAACATGTGATTCCATGTTCAACTAAGTTTGTACTACTTGAATTGCCGTTTACATTAATGAACGCAAAGTATGCACTACGAAATCGACTCTTCTCTCTCAAGAAATTCAGGATTAAGAGAAATTGTGATGCTATTGTATCCTGAACAAGTTTTATGATCAACTTAATTTGCCGTAATTTATTTGAAAGTTGAATTGCGTTTTGAATTACACTTGTGTGACTCGGGGTAAACATCATCCACTGTAATAAAGTGTGATGACTATGGATTCAGTTTGATTTAAAGGGGAGTCAATGTCAACTTCAAACTTTTCTTTTTTTCACAACTTGAGATGAAGAAGAGGAGGAGCATGGAGAAGCCTCTCAGATAGGCTCTGACTCTCCAGGAATGATGGATCAACATGACCAAGAAGGAGTGACTCAGTCTTCATCTAGAGGACAGGGTCCCACTCCTCCCCAGCTGGTCGTAGAACCACCAGAGCACAGTGCCCAACAGGCAGATGGGACCCACTCAGCCCCACCACCAGTAGTGGTAAGAAATAAGTTTAAAGCCGTGTACGATCAAATCCATTGATTAGGAATTCATCTCATTAAGCAAGCAAATAACAAGATCATGCAGAATAACTGTAGGTACACCTGACTGAGATGCAGAAATTCTGAAATTGAATAAAAAATGAAAAATTGATGAAAAATGGAAAGTCTGTGCAGGATGGGTCAGTTGTTAAATGCTAGTTATCATCACTAAATGTCAGAAAAGTCAAGCTTTGAGTTTTACTGACAAGACATTGTAACTTCATTAATAAAAGGATGATAGTGTCTAAGTCGCATTTAAGTTTACCAATTATTCTGATGTTTGTGGTGTCAATGAGTTCTCTGATTATGTAACCTAATTTTTCATAACTTTCACCGTCTCTATTCTCACAGATTACAGGAGTTCCACGTCCAAGAGAAAGGCTACCATCCACAGGCAGACACCTTCCAGCATTCTCATTTGTAAGAGGTTTCTTCCATTCTCAACCTTTGTACAAATTGTCAACCAATTACGGAGTAATTATTTGCCATGAAAAGTTTTCCTATCTTTGTTTTTGGAAAGCTGAGAATTATGGCAGAGGTCTGCTTTAAAGTATGATTTAAGAATCACTTTTGAATTTGTATTAAATGACTCGCATGATATATCTTGCTCTTAGAGGAATATCCACTGGCAAGTTCTCAAATGGAAGAGGATAATTTTCACCGTACAGTCTATTAAAACCACAGACCAATGTCTATCCAAACTCAAAGATATTTGTTGTTTTTATTGGTTTTTATTGTTTTTTTTGTTCAAGTCAGTGCATCCCAAGCAGTACATGCTGTTGATATATGGTTTTCACATTTTCTTCCATGTCCAATCCCTTTAATTTCATAAGGCCGCCTTTGATGATGTAGCAGATGACTGCCAGGTTCCCAGCACACCAACTCTGTTTGTTCCTCATCGTAATGATGGCTTCGCTGAGGCAATCAAGTGAGTACTTTTGTTGATCTATCACCGGGAGATGCTGAAGAAAGGGGGGAGGGGTGGAAGGGAGAAATGATGTTACAGAAGGATTATCTGTAGGTGTTGTTTCCTAGACATCACCATGCCATTATTCAAGATGTTAATTTTCAGGATGGAAAAGAAAATGTTACGGATCGTTTTGATGACTTTGCTGAGGCAATCAAGTGTATGAGTTCACTGAATCATTGACAGAAATGATGGAGAGAGGGTGCGGAGGAGGGGGGTGGGAGAAAATTGGAGACAATGAGTGGAAAGACAGTAAGGGTATACTCTCTTCGCAAAGCATCTTATTCATGTAAGAAAATGCTAAATCAAGGTATCAATGCCGTCAAGAGTAGAAACTTGCGGTCGTAGCGTGTAAAAGAGCTCTCATGATGCCAACTTTGCTCTTACAGTTATGTGCGGTTGTTATTTATTTTTTAAATTCTCTCTTTAAGGGTGGGATAGTAATTAAAGCTGTATCATCCAGTGATTACATCCCAACTGATAATATTTTTTGTATTTGTATTTGTCACTAGTTCTCCTCTAGTTCAACCGGGTCATCAGAGGTTCCAGTTCAGTGCTCCAGAGGGCACAGAAACCAGGGCACCAGGCTTGGCACAGCTGGCCTCACAAGGAGGTAGTTTTCTC
Source organism: Stichopus horrens (assembly GCA_009801055.1). Lineage (NCBI taxonomy): Eukaryota > Metazoa > Echinodermata > Holothuroidea > Aspidochirotida > Stichopodidae > Stichopus > Stichopus horrens. Next base: position 5,265 of record VJOZ01007492.1, on the reverse strand, counting down.
CTTTATTTAACAGTTTTTGCAGTTTTGCAAGTTTTGGCAGATCTATTTTGCGTCATAGGCAAAAAGGAGAATTTTCTTTTGCTTTATGAAAATGAATTTACAAATGTTCATACTCATCAACCACAATTCAAGAATGCATTTCTGAAATTGGTTTTGGTAAGTTTGTTTCAAATTTAGTGAACTAAATTTGGGTATTTGTTTGGAAAGGAAGCTCAAAGTCTTACCCTGTCCAACCTCTGTTATCCAATTTCATAGTGAGTATATACAGATGGTGTCTGTTAAGTTCCTCTTGTTTTTTTTTATTCAACCACATATGAGGGATGTGACTTGGGCAGAGCCACAGGAACCACATATTAGGAAATTCATAAATGGGCGTCTAACTAAATTTGATGAGCCTGGTGTCTAATGGAATTGTCACACTTTGATTGTTTGTTAACATCAAACTCTGTAAGAAATGATCAAGTTTGGGAGAAGTTTTCTTCAGTCACTAGGTGCTTTAGTTATCAGTCTGTTTCTTTTTTCTTTTTCTTTCTTTCTTTTATGTATACATTTAGATGATTGAGGGGCAAAAAGAAATAGTTTTTGTCAAAGTCGTAAAGTAGTTTGTTTGCGCCTGGTAGACAGTGTTCATTAGGATCGTGTTTTGAAATTTCTACTCAGATCCAAACCGTCACTAACGTACGTTGTACGTGTTATGAAAAAAGTGACTCTTCCTTCCTAGTAACACCTTTTTATCATTCCTATGTGTAAGATATGTGGTGTGCCATTATCCTGCAAAGTAAAATGTGGTAATATGACTTCAGAGAAGACTCATTGCCTGTCGGAAATTAGATGTTTGGTTACTCAGGTGTCTGACTGTCTATGGACTATAGCTAGGTTTTATGGGTCTAAGGTGTGGACCCATATGCAAACACTTGTCATTGTGACAGAAATCGTTTGTAAAATAATTTCTTTGGGAGGAATAAGTTAAAGTTTGTCTCTCAATTCACGTTGGTGGATTAATGGGTTTACTGCAAAATTTGACATGTTTAGGTTGAATTTGTTTTAGTGTTTTTAAATTCAGATAAATTCTCAGTGTTTGTTTGGTCTTTTGCAACCCAGATCTTGGTGTTGACGATACACTGATTTACTTACCTGGAGGAGAAGATGAAGCTGGTAGCAGTCGGAGTGTCCCTACCACACCCATACAGACCCTTGCACCGGGTAAGTGTTGCACCTTACCCTAGCTCTGTTGACTCACCACGGCTAGAGTAGTTACAATCTCTTGGTCCATGTAATAGTGCAGCTCTCTGCTATCCCAGATGGTCCACTGCACCCATAGAGAGGTTGTAACCCAAAGGTGACCCTCCATATGCCCTTGTGCTTGTTTCAATCTCTTGATTCTCGTAGGAGAACGACTATCCCCCTTCCCAGGGGTGACCTACTGTACCCATTCAGTAGTTGGGTGGGGTGGCCCCTGTCCCAGGCTGTTTGTCATACTCATACAGTATGGACACATGTGGCACCTGTGCCAATGAACTTGGGCTCATTACACTCAGAGAAACTGTACCGCTGAAGTTTGTGGGTGATACAGTGTTAAAATAAGTTAAAAAGGTCCCTTTGAGGTATTTATTCTTTTGGTACCATCACATATTAATCTTACTCTTAATACAATATACAGTACTTGGTACTACTACATATAAACCATACACTTATGCCATACTTGTTACCAAGTACATATTAACCATATGCTCAATTAAACACTACAGTATACTTGATACCAATACGTACTTACGGCCTCGACTTTATCCTTCAATCTTCTCAAATTAAGTGAGTGTAGCAGAGGCATCTCCGAGCCTTGCAGAAGCGATTCCAAGGCCAGAGTCAACCGTGACACCCTCTGGTGCTGATGGTGTTCAAACCAGCAGCGCAGTGAGACCCTCCTCTAGGGGCACCGACGATGCCGGAATCAGCCAACAAAGGTGGGTCACTTTTTGCTTCTCTCTTAGGATGTACTTTGCTCATTGACTACTCCCTGACAATGTTAATCATTTGCATGGTTCAAAGTTTGAGAGGGACAAATGCTGTCACTGCAGGTAAACTGATGTTTCAAATAATGCTTTCTTTATCAGTCTATGTATATGCTGCTCTCAAATTCTTTAGGAATCGAGACGTTGTTGGTCTTTACTGTGAAAGTTTCACATGAACTGTCACTTAATCTATGTTGGCCTAGGGAAGAAAATTGGATTCTAGCTTCCAGATTCTGAGTGCCAGTTGTAGTGCTTGTGCTGTGGGAACTCTGAATGAATGCCTCTTTTGCAACAAATCACTAGATAAACTTAATGTTTTTCTTCCAGACTTAATGTAGAGTTACATGAATTCTGACCCAGCTTTTGGAATTTCAATTGAATTTTTTGCCCAGCTGGTAGGCTAGAGATTTAGTATTCATGTGGGTCGTCGGTTCGGGCCACAGCTGGCTGAAGCTGGTCTAGAACCCTCTCTGTTATAAATCTTTCACATGAGCTTTGACATGACATGTTTTAATCTCAGAGTAATATGAAAGCATTTTCTTTTCAATCAGGTCAAGTTCCTCTCCTTCGCCCCCGACAAGCAGTGAGCAGGTAACCCAGGCTCAGCTCTCTGGTCTCACGTCGAGTGGAAGGTCTAAGGATGATGAAGACAGGTCCACTGTCAGCGGCAGCGAAGACATTTCCACGGAGACAGCTGCCACCGGCAACCGCCCAGAAACGTCTGGGACCCAGCCAAACTCCGGCAATGCGCAACCATCATCCAGTGGAGACGGAGGTCAGTGGTCGTATAGAATATGATGCAGATGATGAAATGACAGTCACTTGAAATATTTATTTCAGTGTATATATATCTTGAAGAGAAGGTGTTCTTATCTCTTATAGTTTTGTCACAGATATGTAATTTGTAATATAACATTGGCACATACTATCAAAAAAAGACCTTCCCTCACTTTTTTTCCCCCACTAAGGAACACAAGTGAGTAACTGAAGTACATGCAATTCTCAAGAATATTATCATCCTATCTTAGTGGCTTCTTTTGATATTAGTCTCATGCAAACCAGTTTCAAATTCAACCAATCAATGATCAGATATTTTTGGTGATGAATAATGGGAGAAAGGAAACAGAAGATTCCTTTTAATACAGAAAATCTTCCCTGGATAATGTCACTTGTATGCAGTACACTAGTTTGTATGCAAGTAAAAGCAGGAGATCCAGTGTTGAGTAGAGTTTCTGAAGAGCTTAGTTTAGACTTTAAATTGTGTATCAAATCCTTAAATTGCCTTTACCTGTGAGGGCATTATTTCCTGTAGATATTTAGCTTTTACAAATGTGAGGTTTTCTCCACAGGGTTTGCATTTGTTTTGCATGAATTTTTCACATTTTTAATAGCAACTGTTTATGGCCACAAAGTGATAATTCAGCATATGGCAGTACAGTAGCCTTCTCTTCTAGAAATAAGTTTCTCATAGACAGACATTCATTTGTTGCTGCAGAATAGTTTATTCTGTAACCCTCTTATGTGCATTTTTTTTTCTTTGAAACTATTGTTCCTGTTGAGACTGAATTGTTTGATGATGATAACTATTTGCCATGTGGGTGTTCCTGTATGCTACATCAGTGCTAGCTTGTCTTTGAACTTGCCACGTAGACTAACTGGCTCCCAACCTGCAACATGTCTGCGCTTCACTTTCCATAACTCCTCTCACTGGTCAAAACATTTTGCAGAAACGAAGAAACCAATCAAAAGGATTGTCTGGAATGATGGACCGAGTACAACCCAACAGATGGTTCAACCTCAGAGCTCTAGCCAGGAGACGGTGAGACCGACGCCTCGTCTCCAGACGGCTGTAAGAGGAGGCAGAGGAAGGTTGATACAGAGAACATTCCCAGGAAGAGGCAAGTAACCATGGCAACATCACCTTTTTCTTTCCCCCTTCCTTAATCTGAGAGGGGCTATGTTTCTTTCGTATGACTATTGCAACATTTACTTGCTTTGACTGTCATTCCTTTATATCATTTCAGAGAAAGGAGCATGGTTGCTATGGTGACACAATGCTTGTGAAATTGTTGCATTGAGAATGACTGGTGACTAAGACCTGTCAACATTGAAAGTGAAAAAGGGGCCCTGTGTAGTGAGGGATATCATAGTCAGCTTATGTGTGAACCAGGGTCCCTCAGTCAGGCAAATCCGGTAAAAGACACGAAAATTTGAAAATTATCTCATGGTCTGGAAAAGTTTTGATAATTAAAGGGAATTTGTGTAAAGTCCTGGAAATTTTCACAATGTGACATTGCTCACTTGTAATATCAAAATGTAGTCCCCCCTTCTGATATCAAAATACATTATTTTCTTCACCTCATATTGCTGTGGATTTTGCTGTTTTAGTTGAAAACTCTATGAAACGAGGAGGAACGTCATGGTAATGCTTTTGGAAATAATTCTGGGAAAGTTGTTGAAATTGACTCCCTAGAACGTGCAGGAACCCTGGAGAACACCTGCATGAAATGCTCACTGCAAAGCGATCGGATGAATTCAGATATTGGTCTTATCTTCCTTTTACGTGTGTTAGTTTTGCAACAATCTCTATGTATTTTCTGTTTTGTTCTTTCAGCTCGAAGTAAGGGACCTAGATTTCCTCGCGGTGGAAGAGGGGGTGCTTCCTGAAGTCATCCTCTTTGGTCACAATGGTCAACGATGGTTTCAGTTAGTGGGAGGTCAATGGCATTCAGCTGGGATTATTACTGTGTCCATCAAACCAGCCAGATTGGATTAACTTTGATATGATTGTACATTCTGCAAATGTTGTCTTGCTTCACTTCTTCTTAGCCACAGTTTTCAAAGTCACACAAACTTGGACCCAACAACGTCAAAGAACCCAAAGAAGTCAGATGGCAACAGAAAAGAATCCTCTTAACTGGCATGTGCAACCATGGAATTCATTTCACCTTTTGTGCACCGAATTATTTTCATATTTTATCACAATTTGCAATATTCCGTTCAAATTCTGTACGAAGGAATTCCTGTACTGCCGTAATAAGAAGAAAAATAGTGGAAAAAGTACAGCATAAATAGAATGTTAGGCAGCTTTGTAATAGTCCATGATGGTAACAGTTGCTTATAATTCCAAAAATGTTTAGTAGCGATTAGTTTCTTCATTCAGATGGAGAACAAAAATTTATCAGCAACTATCTTGACATCCTGCAAATGTTTACCACATCTTGTATGAAAGTTGTCAATGTGAATTGATAAAACT
>VJOZ01007475.1:4247-14507 GCA_009801055.1 Stichopus horrens | reverse complement strand
GTACTACTGTACAAGGTAATAGCGGTATGAAAAGTGTTGTAAACAGGGTGACCTGATGGTGATAACCGTTATTTAAAGCAGCCTCCTTGAAGGTTATCTTGTCCCTTTCCTTCAACCCCCTCAATCATTCCCATTCTTCGAACCAAGGGTAGAGAGAGGTGCAATAGAATTTGTACAGGGACAGATAAGAGAGCAATAAAGAAATAATAATAATATGAACCTTTCCCCTTCCCATTCCAAGGTACATCCAAGGTACAGTTCTGAAACTAAAGATACAAATGGTAGGACAAAAAGGGCAAACTTTAAAAGATGAAATATATTATAACAGAACTCGAACTTTGCGGAACGGGGTCAGCCTATTCTTTCACATGATACCATGTTTATCTCTTCTCAGGGTGTCAACATTCCTCTCAAGGACATTCCCTAACCCTATGCCATTGCATCATGTAGGAAGCTTCTTCTTGAGACGAGATTTTAATATGCCACCAAACATTTTTTGGTGATACTGTGGAATGCAGGCAACAGACTTACCACATATGCCCCACAACTTCCTTGTGTGGGTATTCACGAGTGACTATACTTACCCCTTGCCTCACTAATGCATACATTTGACCCTAGGCTCAAATCACCCTCAAAACCAATTCAAGCACGGCACCCTCTAAGGCCTAGCTCGCTCTCGTTTGCCTTTCACTTGGTGCCTCACACACATTTTGGAAATCTCCGGGGTAAGTGTATGTCTATGATGTGAATTCATATGTCTGGTGAATCATCACAAAGAAAGTGAAAAGGTTTTGGGAGTGGACTGCATGACTTGGAAAAACTAACCAAGAAAGCATTGCCAGTTTGCCACCACCATCAAAGAATGGGTCACTTTTCCATAAAGGTTTAGAAACCACTTGTAGATAATTTCTGTATGGAGCAGCAAAAACTAAAAATTTAGGACACAATTTGGTATGCCAGAATTATTTTGCTATAATTATTACATTCACTGTGCCCTCTTGTACTGACAAAAGCCTTTTTGATATGAAACATAGTACAGCACACAGTAGAACAAACAACCTCATATTAACTTCCTACTTTTTGTTGATGGCTAACAACGTGTACAGGAATTATAGCTCCCTCCCACACTAACACACTGAGATGCATTGCAAATATTACACACGCAGTGTTTCAACCGATGTCCCACATTTGCTGCAAAGTTTGCAAAATCTTTTGCTAAAATTACCTTCATGTTGATATTTTTTGTTGTTCTTTTCAAATTAGGTCATCAGATCATGGGCTACGCTATGAGAGGGTGGAAGGGGACGTGGGGGTAAAATTGACTGTTTTATGACTTGTCAGAAATACTGATACTCTGTAGAAGAGATAGTTGGAGTTTAAATAGCAATTCAGTTACATACAAGTAGTGCACAAGATGGGAGTATTAGAATTTGGTTCTTTCAATTATGGAGCTACTAATGAATGGAGTAAAACTGTAATAGCAGCTTACTACCCTTTGAACTTATGATCTGTTCCTACATTCCAAAGCTCAAAACCCTTATTAATTGGCACAAAGGCCTAAAATCCAGGATTACTGAAGGGAAAGCAACAGTTGTAGGCAAGATATAGCACCACCTATAAAGCCTAAGTGCAGCCATGCTGTTGTTTTGTTCCTAATTTTTGAGTAATACCAGCTAGAAGAAATTTCCAAGGATGTGCACTTGTGTGCACATATGCCATCAATTTTGCAAAACTAAGTAAGAATCTAGCTTTCAATTTGCTACGATTCGTCAGGAAGAATCCAGAGTGATTGGGAATTTACTTACGAAAAGTCTCGCAGTTACTCAAAAACATCCTCTATCGTGAAATAGGTGGTAACACTGGAACAAAATGTCAATTTTTATTTACTTGTAGGTCGTTTTTTAGATGTAAGCTTAATTGTAGACTGCACATTTATAACTACAAAGTATACTGTTACGAAACTGCCCTATGTCTTTTGAGACACTCATTTCCATTTTTTGCATACATGGAAACTAATGATAACAGTCATTCTTTTCGTACAATTAACGTTTTTTACTGTTTTTGTCGGAACAGATGAAGGAAATTCAAATGGATTATGTGGCACAATGGGGCAAAGGGATTGTCAGATTAGACAGATTAGGTACTGAATGAATTTGTAAAGGAGTTGCTGAGAATGTAATTCAAGGTTACAATTGGTCTGAACAATAGCACCAAGTCCAAAAGACTCTGCTTTCGTAGTAGGTACTAGGTCCATTCATAGTAGCGCCATGTCTCAATGCTCAAAATTTTTTAACAGTTTAATTCAGGGTACAGTATTAGAGCTGTCACAAAGCTACAAAAAGTCAGCTAAACTGTTTTATACAGTATGTGTTCAGTACAAAGAACTATAGCATTCCTTTAAGAACCTAAGCTTAAAGGCAGATATATACTGTTGATGACTTGAAAATCCGAGACTTGGATGCTTGAATGCTATGCAAAAGGTTAAATGTCCATACAGTAGTGGATCTTTGGGATGCTTTAAAGCGCAAGGCTGAATTCAATCGAAACATTAGTTTGAATATTGGTTTGAAACTCAACCATTCATGACAGGTTAGCTTCAGATCAAGATGTTCATTCATGTCAACCTTCATCTTAATTGTTTCACCCAAAATGTTGTAAATATTTATTGGACTTTTTACAACTTACGGTTGTGTGTGGAAAATTTCAACTGTAATTTCCCCTTTGTATATTTAGCACAATTTTAACCCACTTGTGCAATATGGAGCCATTGTTCTTGAGGCAAAAAAAAGGTGGGTTTATTTTTACAGTCAATTTGTGGGTATGCCCGTTCAACTTAGTGCTTACTGAAGAAACATCGCAGATCTCTGTGTGGGCCCTTTTGCGAGTGAGTCCTTTGTTTACCTTGTTCACAACAGAGGAAGTAATTCTGTTTCCATTGTTGGCAACTGTTGCTGTTTTACTTGGCACAACTCAGAAAGTTTTGTTCTTGCTTTCTCCTGAAAGAGCTAAATATAGGTTGGACAATATGAATATTCATACACTGTATGGAATAGAACTGTTCAGGAGATCACCTTGTTCCCATATAAAAGGAAGGGAGAACTTTGCCTAGTACAGAGAGTATCTCAAATTCACCTGGCTTTAATACATTTATTTACGAATGACTCACGTACTTGTGTTACCTACACAACAACAACCACATTCTCATCAAAGGTGCCAAGAGCACTGGTAACTTTTAACAGTGTTTTTGGTTTCATCCGGTCTAATACCACCTGACTAGCTTCTCCTTCCAATTCTGCCATCCTCGTGTGACAGGAGTGTGGAGGTTGTGTTGAGACAGGTAAGTGAGGAGTGAAGTAAATGCAGAACTAAAGAATTAAAAATTCTGATGACAAGTTGAAGTTTTAAAATCCAACTATTTTACCCTTTAGACTGAACTCTTAAAAGGACTTAACTCCTTGCGAATATTTCCAGGCAGCCATACATCATTACGAAGAAACTTTTGTAGGTGCAGAAAAATACTGTATTTGAAATCACTTCTCATTCCTTGTATTATGTGCACTGAAACCTATGGTGCTATAATCAGCAGAATCCCAAGATAGAGAGACATCAGATCTATGTGTCTGTTCTTAAATCTGTCTAATGACACTTCTTTTCACCTCAGCTGTAACTGTCCGGCAACACTTCTGAGAACTAGTCAAACTAATGAACGGCCTACAATGGGGGTCCTGTGTATGAAAATCCCACTGAACTTACAAAAAAAAAAGAAGAAAAAATATATCAGTGCAGTGCAACCTTTCTTGTAACATTATACATGCAGAGCAAGACAAACCACTATTTAACTGCATTCCCTGTCAACTAGTTAAATGTAAAGCCTTCTTACAAACAGTATAACTGTGGTATAGAGCTGTTAAAAAGCCACCTGTCCAAAAAAAGAGGGCAGTGTCCATTACCGACTTAAAGTACTTTCTTTCATAAGGCCTCTCGTGCTTGCATATTGTATCTATGGTCTTGTGCTTGGAATCAGCCAATCCTCACACGACATCATACATGTAAAGGCCTTCCTTGAGAGGAACATACCCTAACCATTATGGTATATCTGGATATCACGTCATGTTCTATCATGCTGATAAGGTCTTCTCGAAACATGATTTTAGCTCATATGTGTATTTTGTGAGGACTAGGTGGGCTTTGAATATGTGTGGATGTGAATATTAATCACACAACACAGTACGTTGTGTACACCAAGGTGTGCCACGTTTAGAGCAGATCCTCCATAAAATTAAAGTGGACACCACTCTCATTTTGGGGGCAAGTGGTCCTTTAAAGTGTAATAAACAGTGACCATGAATGTATAGCAGTACATGTAGCTTTTGTACAATCTATGGTCTCTCATAACAGTAATGTTGTGTGTGCAAGTTGTATCAAAGTTTTAGAGCTGATCCTATGGAAAATCAAAAAGGACAGTGCCCTCATTTTTGGTACTGGCTACAAAAATGGACACCACGCACAGCTAGACAAGTTAACTAGTGAAACACGTAACGCGAGTGAAACTCGTTTCTATTGAGGAAACAACAGAAAAACCTTGAATGAGGAGAACTCTCAACTAAATTATGGCTGAAAATACGAAGAGAATATGAAACAACCAAATTTAGCTAAATGGGTATTAATTCACGTAACGGCGTGATAGGCTGAAAGGCCTAGGCTCGTTGCACATGAAATTCTAAATTCTAACTCAAAATTACAGAAAGGCTAGTAGAATTAACAAGAAATGACAAAACAACCAGGGTAAACAACCATAGCATAAACAAGAATACTCAAAGAGTTTTAATATCGGAAGGTTTCCAACACCTGTTACAAGAGAAAAAGTTTGGCGAATAGGAATCACGTGTGAGCTTTCCAATTAAAAACCTAACGAGGCAGAGCTAGGGTATAGAGGGCGCTATGCAACAATGATTTTGGGTCAGTGTTGAGCCAGCTGGTCTAGCTATGCAATAGTGTAAGCAAAGCGTAAGTAAATATCTACGACGTGAATCCATAATTTGCGAGGTGGATGTAACTTATCCGATTTCCAAGCCCCAGAATAAAAATGTAAAATAAAAGTGGATCAAAAATTATTGCAAGCTTCACAGAAATGTTTCTGCTGTTGCGTCCTCCCACCACTATTTAAAAGCTATAAATATCCCAATCTTCCCACTGAAGTGTGCTTTTACAGGCAATGCATGGGGAAAATACACCTTTTTTCTGTAAACCTTCCTCATTGTCTAATGACTATCAAGATTTTTGCTTTGACTTGTTCACATTTTAACCACAAAACTATGATCTTCCTATCCTTTTCTTCTTATTTCGGAAAGGGAATGTACCTAGCTTTGTTTGGGAGAATGGAATTTAATGGTTTCAGGAAGAGCTACCTGCTGTACCACAGAGTTACGGGAAAAGCGAAGACACACCTTTTACATGTTAAGTCGGGTGGTTCATTGCAGGGTCATCAAACATGAAGGAATGCAATGGACTACAAGGGTCACACTGATGAGGGTGAGGAGGTCTCTCCAACACCATCACACAACAAAGGAAATAACAACGTTAGTTACTGACAGACCTGAAGGTTCAACATTCTGAGTAATGCATGTTAAGGAAATAAAAAGCAACTTTTTATGATTGTGAAAGAATGTGTAGGCCTACATATTATTTGCTCATGGATGATAAGGCTCACTTCCTCAGCAAAGGGATTTTTCGTCTTTCAATTTGTAGAATTCACTGTGAACGAGAATAAAGGTAAAGCTGTTCAGGACAGGTAAGTAAAAGGAGAGGGTATGGGGGGTTGAGAAAATGGGTGAGGAATTTTCTCGTCAAACACTTTTTTTACATCTCTACACTTTTCATTCAAAATGTGCATCGTTACTTGCTTTTGCTAATTGGACTTATAAACAACTTCATTTTCAATTGAGAGAACATTTTGGATATTAACCTCAAACTGCTATTTCTCTCTCTCTTCTCCCAGATTTGGAACAAAGTTCAGTTGAAATACAATACTTTATCCCCCAAGGTGAAAACAAACATGGAATCAGTTACTACCTAAAGGTGAAAAATAAGCTATTTCAGGAGTTAACATTGACAAATTATCTGTAATATTATACATGTCTACATGTGCAGATGTATGATACTATATACTGTAGTGTGTGAATTACCAGTGCCAAGACCAAGAAGGTCTCATGCAGAGAATTAATGGACATGCCAACTTGATTCAACACATATGTTAAAAGCACATAACTGTAACAAAAAGGTTGCAAGTTTATGATCTTTTTGTATAATATGGCAACAAAATGCTTAGAAAAACAAAAACAATCATCCTCTGGGAAGTACAGGTATGTGCAGCACTGATAGAAATCTTCTGACAGGGTATCATTAAAGTCAGATTCTCTGAATAAACCCGGATCCATTCCATACACACCATGCTGAATGACAAGAAGAAAAACTATACAAACCAATGTAGCATTCAGGTTATTCATTCTTCATTCATTCATTATAATTGTCAAAAATGGAGGACGCCCCCTCTCTAGCGATACTTTGCTTGACTCGTGCGATTGCACTTGCAGAGAGGTGAAACACAGTTGGCGCTAATGAGCATCTCTGCACAACTCACTGGTGTGGGCATTCACCAGTGGCTACTACAAACTTCCCCACTGACAGCTTAAAATCCCCAAAACTCACTGGTTTGGGAATTCGCTAGCGACGTACTCACCTTGGTGGCCAGATGCACACACACACACACAAAACTGCCAGATGCTAGAGCATGGTCAATACTGTGATGCGTAGGTTAAATATGAGGTGAGGGAGTATGCGCTGTAAGTCTTCAACTTTATCCTATGATGTGACTGAGAGGTGACCCTCACTTAATAGCCTCTTGGGAACCAAGGGAGCACTAAGCATGTCAATAGTGACCCCATAAATCTCACATTAAAGTGATCTGATGCCAAGTGGACATAATCCCAAAATTTTTCAAGTTTGATTTCCCAATTTTGTTTGACAGTTGTCACTTAAATTAGGAGTTACTTGCTCCATAAGAATCTGCATCAATTGTTATATGGTCTATATTCATCTGCTTTCATTGTTATTTATTAGTTTCATGAATATTGTTGGAAAAGTGACATTTAACCTTTCTTTAACAATGAAAAATTAAACTAGAATTTGGAAATGTCACACCCCAGGCTACACTGAGTCCCCAAAACTCATTGGTTTGGGAATTCGCTAGCGACGTACTCACCTCATATAACCTATGCATTACCGTATTGACCATATACGGTAATGCATAGGTTATATGAGGTGTGATATGTTCTTATGTTGACACTTAACAGTAATATGTGCTGAAGAGAAACTTATCTTGCAACTACAAGCATGTGAACACACCATTGCTAGTTTACTTGTTACGTCCAAAATAAGTGTACATACAGTACTTGTCTTTTGTTTTCATATCTGACTCACATAAAAAGACAGCTGCATTTAACCCCAGCTTACTCCTCACTCAACATCTCATTCAAATTACTCCCCAATCAACTTCCCCACCATCCAATGTCCTCAACATGATTCGCACCAACTTACTCCACCTCCTTACTCTCCCATCCCCTATCGGTCCCCCCCCCAAAAAAAAATGAGTCTAAGTTTCAACATTTCACAAAGTATATTGTCAAACAGTTTCACCTTGGGAACAGACAAATGATTATACTTCAAATGTCCTGTGTACCCCAAAATAAACAATTAATTTCCATTAAAACAATCTTTGAACCATGAACTTCTTACCAGTCCAAAATGATACTACCAAGTCCAAAATGATACAAATTTATTTTGCAACTTTTTCCCCTTATGACATCAATGTGTCGCTATGGTTACACCATGGTAAAAATCTACCTCAAAGAAAGGGATTGGTGCCTCTTTTGAGCTGGATGAAAAGAAACTCCGAACGATATTTCCATTGAGGTGGACAACTTCCTATTTCGTTTGGGAGAAATGAACTACAGTGACAAAGGAAAAGCTGTTAATACCTCATCAGAATGCCTAACTGTACAACACACTTAAAACTTACTTCAATATTTGATCACAGTGTTTCAAACTTTTGTGAAAAAGATAACTACCTGTGCAGTGTATGGTGGCAGGGATTTCCCAAGAGTGTAACGTCACTTCAAATTCCTCCATTTAGTATTAAACAGGGTAAAAGCCCTTTCACTCTGGGTTCAACACAATGCAAGACAAACAGATAGAAAAAGTTGGAAGTAATGTGACTAAATGTAGACCTTTTTCACACCAGGTGGGATATGATGGGATACCATACGACACGATGAAGCAAAACCATAAAAAAGAGTTTAAAAAATTCAACCGTTTTTGCTAATTACGGAGATCTTTTCCTTGTGACCAATCCTTGCCCATCACAAAATCACGTGAGTAACAGAACAATGAGAAAATCAACCAGCAATAGAGAAAAGTCACTTCTTGTGTGACAGCAGACAAAAAATTGATACATGACATTTTTTTCATAGTGTGGTGCCTATTGTGCAAGGGAATTATCAACTGCTTACAGGAAACAACTTAAAAAGGAAATGTGGCATTTTCAGGGGGAAAAAAATCATGGACGTAGAATGACAGACTTTAACAGAAACCTTCTTTTTCAAGAAATATGTTTCTTAGAGAATAAAATTCAGTTGTTAGTTCACGTTCTGAAAGAGAATATTTTTTTCCTCCAAACTTTCCAAAAATTCAAATGATGCACCTTCTGTAGCTCATGTTATGCATACAAGTTTTGAGGAGATGAATCCTTTGCAGATGTTTAGTTAGGAGACTGAATGGTTTAACAGCTCATTTAGTTAAAAGCTATTTCCTTTGCACAGAGATTTTAAAATGTAGGACAAAGTAATATATGCCTTATTTCCCTTTAAGCTATACTGCACTTATAACCGGAATGCACAACTGCATTGTGGTTTTGATGATTTAATTTGAATACATCTGATATAATGAGACATGTTTGGTCTTTGAAATGTTACAATACTTTATTGTGTCACCACTGCAGTGTAACAACCGCTATTGGTACTGTACGCATTACCGTCTGCTGACTAAAGATGACTTGTAGACCTGTGTCATAAACAAACTCAACATGCATGTCCCACATTGAGAGGTCCTGTATGTCCAAGCTTCCTGCCCTAAGATTCCATGTGCACACAGCGTTCATAAATTGATACAAACGGTCTCCACCAATATCGCTCAACATCATACTTGCCACTGCCCTTAATACATAACTATTACAAGAGCTCTGCCCTGCATCATGTTTACATGGGCTATTGACCTGTTGACTCCAAATGACCACTGACCTCTCACAAAATCAACAGGCCTTTTACATTCAGTGAGGTGCACTAGGTCTACAAATCAAATATCAGATCTGCCTCAGTTTCAATTCTTGACATTGTGTTTACAAGGTTTTCAGTAGTTGACCCTCTTGACCACAAATGATTTATGAGTTTAAATTTAAACAGTTTTGCGGCATAAAAATAGGGGAATTACTACTGCTAGCAATATGATAAAAAAAAGNNCTTTGCTACAACTTGATTTAAAGGGAAATATATGGCATATAGAATGTACCAACATGGCATACAAAGCAATTAGTGAAAGCCAGTGGATGGAGTGGTATCAATTCAGGTTTTGTTTTGTTATTTAACCACTCACTCACTTTCACTTCAAAACTGCTGTGTATGAGGTGAGGGAGTACACGCTGTGAAATCTCAAGATTCCAAACAGCAAAATGCACGATTTATCACACAGGATGCACGTTCCATACATACAGTATGATCTAAACAAATGAGTTTCCTCCATCTTCTAAAGAGACAAAAAGTTCATCCTAAATGTCACCCTCTGTACATATCAACATCCTGATCTCTAGTGATTCAACTTGAAATCTAGTTTGATAAGAGTGACATAACATCATGTATCCTTCACAGATTGGCTGTTATTGGCAAGAAACATACAAGTTTATCTCATGAAATGTCTTTAGTGCTGCACTACTTGTTTAGAGTATTACCCAACTTTACATGGAAATCCATGCAAGAAAAGGGACAATGTTCATCTCATTACATATTTCACACATTTCCCACTTGTTCGTGTGGGTCAGTATTGCTTACAATATTGTTAAACGTGTACATGCGACTTACCCACTCAAGAACAAATTCCTAGCATTAACCCTCTATGTATCCCTGAACTGGGTTACATACTTGTAACTTTCCC
>VJOZ01007474.1:0-11149 GCA_009801055.1 Stichopus horrens | reverse complement strand
TTTTGTATGTATGAACAAGACTAATTAACGGTGGACCTGTGCATTAACTCTCAGAGGTTTTTGCTATCGCCGGTTGCACTAGGGCTGCGCCCTCGTGAATCGCTTGCGTTAAACCCCAATCATGCATTATCCTGCAGTTAATGCACCCTCCTGTGATGATTATTCTTTCCCTAGTTAATATACTATTTCAAAGTGTCTAATTGGTGCCAACATCCCAACATGGTGCAAAGAAGGACAGTACACAAAGGCAACTGTGCAACCTTCAAAGCAGGTGAAGAGTGACATGTTAAATTGTTGTGATATGCAAACTCATAAAAAGCATCACCTTGACGTTTGTCTAACATCATGGATGAACTGCACACCGATCGGCAAAAACTGCTGATCAATTTGTCCACATCATGTTGCCTCGTTTTGCATAATGGAGCAATCTAAAAATTGAACAAATTAAATCAGACTTCCAATTAAATACAGTCTATGGCACTTTGTGCAACTTCAAGGTAAAATACTGTAAACAAGACAACCAGGAGACATTTTTGGTTTACCTTTCCTGTCTTGCTTATTTCTATTTTTATTTGATAGTTTCTGTGATGTCACTTTTGCTACTTGCTTACAAATAAATACTAGTGTGACCACAATTTTGTTCCTCGTGTGTCACATTTTATACTTTGTTTCCATACTGTCAAGGTTAAACGCAGAACTGTCCAGAGGGAAGTAGTCTCGTCCTAGAAGTGTTAAAAAATTTTTACGAAATACTGCAGGTTTTCTAATGTACTGGAATTAAACTTGTCTTTAATGTTATCATTTGTACAGGTATCATCCCTTCAGTAATGACTCTTTGCAGGCAGAAAAATATTCAAAATCTTCTGAATAATGAGGAGCTTAAACTTGTTCGCTTAATCCTTGCCACTCATAACATACCATGGACGAAACGATCGTTAATTTCGATTTAAAGGATTTTGTAAATATTTAAAATTGTTTACCAGTGTAAAAAATAGATACAGTCTGTAAGTTGAATTTGCCTCAAAGATGGAGGTAAATGGTTTAACACAAGCACAGAACTACAGACTGACATGAATGAGAAACTGAGAGTTGCGAACTGTGACATGATTAATCAAAGTCAGAGGGTGAACAAGAAAACGTTTGCATCTATGTGCCACATAAAGTATAATATGATACAAAGACAAATTATGGTTCCTGCATGGTCCATTCAAATGAGAGTAAAATGTTGACAACAGAATTATTCGCAGAGAAAAATGTCAGATATCAAAAGTGAGCTTCTGCTATGTTAAAACGTCATAAATAGTTGTAAACACAATTTTGGAATTATGTTGGAGGTGAAGTCGACAGGATCGCTGTTCCAACCATTGATTTGAGCTACTTTTACGTACTGTTCACCATTCTGGTCAGGTTCAAACAGATTTCTACAGGGACTCAAGGGCAGCTACTTTGCATTGCTAAGTAACCGCAACATTTGGGGAGGAAGTCTGTAGTGTACACTGTATATGACAGCTTCACATCAATTGACTATGAACTCAAGAATTTTAGATTGAATTTGGCATTAAATTTGAGATAATATAGAGAGCGGTGGGGAGAGGGTTAGGAACAACGTTCTCAACAACTAAGGAGAAAATCAAGTTCAAGAAAATGGTCACCCTGTGATATTACTGACATTCACGATTCTCGCATCAGTCTATGTGAGAACAACTTTTGATCTTTCTCATACAACGAATTACACTATACTCTAATAAACGTCCTTCTGTCACGGAGAAATTCCCCTGACAGGTGTTTCCCGCTGACGCAGAGGTTGAGAATTTGAAAATACCTGCAGGTGCCTACGTCTTGGAGGTGCCCAGCAAGCCTTAGTGTACGTCAAAATCATGGGGCTATTTACATACCTTCACGGTCAAATAAGCATTGATACCTTGACCCATCCGGAGGGGATAAGAAACATCTCAAATGTAAGCGAGCAGAGCAAGCCATGATGGACCAAGCGACGTTCATCGGATTATTCTCACACAGGGATTTTTGCTCAACGTTTGACGTCAAAGGACATTGTATGCACCGCATTGTGATGCATAGTTATCAACAAAATGTGGGGACTACTATAAATTAAAGCCCTGGCATATTCTCCGGTGAGAAAACAGGTCGTTTCCAGGATCAAATGGAAGCAGTTTGGAGAGAAAAGGAGGATAAAGAAATAATTAGCTCTTCCATCTACAAGGCAACCAGACCATTTTCCATTTGCTCTCCTATGTTTTGACTTTTTTTTCATCTAATTACTAAACGTCTCTACAGCAGACCTCCACTCACCTTAACTACTGTGTTCAGCTTTCACTTGAGATAGACATATATTTAGCAGCACTGCTTGGTAAACGGTTCATCTCAGAAAGACCTGCGACAAGGTACAGCAAGCTATCAATTTCGAAGCTTCATAAAATACAAATACAGAATTCCTCTGCATAATCATAGCTTACAAAGAATATTATCATTTTTGTAAACAAAATGATAAGAAATTATTGAAACATAATCATGATTTTCTTTTTTCAAGGGACAGGTTCTTGAAAACAATGCACTTCCTTACACGGTACAGGTAGATTCTGGATACCTGGTATTGTGTCTCAGTGCAAGGGATGTGTAGAATATATAAGAGATGCCATCACAATTTGGAATATGTATATTGTTTATTGAAACTGTCATTCTGATTGGCTAAAAACTCACCAAGTAAGCACTGATTAATCATAACTCTATATCCCATGTCACCATAACAGTGTATAGGTGGATTTTGAAGAACTTACCTGTGGTATATCATGATATCCTGTGATATGACTTTGCTATCCAGCCAGTTCTGTCACTGAAAATCTTGCTTTTTCCATGGAGACAATTTTCAGAGGAAAAGTTTTCATTCAAGAGTTTCATTTGTTTTAAAATTTAATGCTGAAAGTTCAAACCTATCTTAAATGCCCAACAAAAAAAAAAGCTCAAAAAAAAAATCAAACTGCACATTGGGGCCCCCTTGGTTTAATTTGTTTAAATTTAAACTGCAACATTTAGTTTGTAATTCTGCTGACAAAGGTATCTAAACATACTGCAATATTGCATTATCGGATGAGAAAAAGACCCACAACAGTGACAGGGTTGAGTTTTTATTAAGGGTGCATTTAAGTACCTGACGGTACGCATCGTGCCTCAAATTTCTACTGTCAATCAAATCACTGGGGGCTGGATATCTTACTGCGTCACTTGGATGGTATTCATACAAAACATAATCGGAATGAATGTCCAGAGAGGTAGACTGCCCTGCATTTAATTAATACATCACAAAAACAAACCGATATCAATTTTGCCCTAGCTGTTACTGTGTCAACTATGATTGGGTCTGCTCCTCAATCGGCTTCAATCGTTGCTGACTCATCTATACGTTTACAAGGGAGCAATTAGGCTCGAATAAACGTTTTGTAAAGTCGGTGATTGTTTCATCGACTTGTGTAATGAATTCAGAATGCCAATTAACACTTGCCACTCATGACGTAGACGGTCGTTAAAATCACCAGTCCTTCGATTAGAAAGTTTACGTTTCACAGATTAAAAACCGTTTGGATAGTACTTCGTAATGTAGGCAACAGGGTAGGTAGACCGTGGCTGAACCACAAAATTGAACGACATATGGTACCACAATGCACTACAAAGTACAGTATCAGCTGGTTGGTTTAAGTTCTTTGCATGTCCAAAACATAAACCACGCCACTACAACAAACCTCTCAAGAAAATAAGTGATACTACTACACATACAAGGCTATCATCTATATGTCGGTAAATTAATTCAAAGAACATCTGGGAGGTGACACAGGAGACGATTATCTTAAGTTCCAACACATCTATAGTACATGAACTCACTGTCATGTGTGTGTTTTTGTGAGCTTCAGCTACCTCGGTTGCATCACGTAATTGGTTCTATTGACCCACCACGAATCGGAACCCGAGTTCGATGCTGGGGGACAAAATGTTACATTAACCTATCCTGATTCTCCACGACTCACAGGCTCACCGAGACTGCGGCATTACAAGGGAAAAAATTTTCATCAACTCATAGCCAAACTTTTTAAGTCTTTGGAGACATGACGCCTTTTCTCCCTTCCTTCGAACTCTGTGCATTACCAGGAGCCCGTCGGCCGGTCACAGCCTAATAATTTCATAACTATCCTTTTCTATTCTTTTATTGTGTAAAAGGGGGAGTCAGTCATACGGCTGCGACACCAGCAGTCAAGTGACGACAGCTTTCTCAGGTGCACACATGATATGACAACTAATTAAACTGTTAGGCTAGTCCGTGCAAATATATTTTTCTGCAACATTTCATGCCGTCATCTGATCATCAGAGATGTTTCCTCAATGGTGCATGAAATCAATTTCAAAGTATTGTGCCTGCAGCTTCGACGCGATCTGCGCCCAGCTTTAATTTGTTTGCAGGTTGCCTCGGCGATGTATCGATCCTGAGACATTAACCTACATGTTTGATGCATTGCTTTGGTTTTCAAGCAGTTGCTGAAAGCAAAGAAAAAAATAAAAAAAAGGGAATACAAAGGAAGACTGAAGGAAACGAGCGAAGAGAAAAATTATCCTCGTAGGGCCGTGCGTTCGTCCCCTACAGTGTAATAAAAAAAAAAAAAAAAACGGCCTGCACTTCACCGTGGACGAGGGTCCTGGATGTCTTCTGAAGCATGCCCAGTGGTGATTGAAAACAAAATGGGGTAATATCGCAGCATATCAGGTGTCTTCACCTCGGAGTAACAACTGAGATGCTATCCAATCTTACTCTGCTAGTCCAGGCAACCAAAAAAATAAAAATAATCATATGAGTAGTCTTAATTAAAATGGACAGATCCCCAGACATCGCACAATTAATGACGTGTACTGATGTCGAGAATATCGACCGAAGTAAAAGGCAGACGAAAGGAGCAAATAACGGAAAGAAAATTTGAATTAATATGACAAACTTTAGAACAGTCACTATGTTTTCTTTTCCTTGTTTCTTGTTTTGGGGGGGTTTGTTACATTTTAGACTCTTTTTTTGACCTGCTCCTTTTGAGGATCACATTTTACTCACTGGCATGGAGAAAAGGAATTAGGGATCACGGAAAGTATCACCTATCGGGCAAAAATGCAGTCTGGTACCCCAGCAGACTAGCAGGAATCAGGACACTGACGATAAAAGGTGAAAATTTTGATGATGAAGGAAAGGTGTTCCACAAAAGTTAGATGTGATACGATGCAGAAGTGGGTTTCGTTCGTGAGAATTTTTTAGAGCAGCAAGGCCATGTTCAAGCTGGTAGTGTTGTCTCATATCGAGACACTCGACACTCACCACGGCAGGTCGGAACTAATTAACCGCAAGGTCCCATTTTTCGTACAGTGAGACTTGATAAAAACCTGGCAATAAAATCAACCCAAGGCCACCGAGTCTATGCACCGATCTTGGCACATTTCTTTTGGGTTATCACAATATTTAACAGAATTCAGGCACTCTGAAGGGCAGAATGGAAAAATAAGTGTGTGTGTGAGGTAAAGAATGATATACAGTAGAAGGAATGTTAATATGATAAATGGCAAGTCATTATAGAGGGCGGTCTTTCAATGTTAGCAGAGAGCTCTGTACATTGTGGAGCAAATTTGTTGACAAATTAGATTCAGACAGAATTAATGGAAGAAAGTGTGGAGTACTAGGCTACAGTAGCAAATGTGGAGAGAAAGCTGAGAGTGTAATAATTTTAGAGGTTCGGTGAAAAATATAGAAAAGAGCCGGCTTCATTTAGAGGTTACGGAGTGAGGCACTGCGTGAAGTTTCGTTGGAATTGTGTTTTAATACACCTACATCATATATCAGTGGATTTCAGATGGCTTCCTACAGTTTGATGAAAACGCATGAAAGATGACACGGACCTTACACACTTGTCGAAATTTCTTTTAAGTCAATGTATGATACATCTCTTTTAATAACTACTTTGCCATCTATCTTGTCATTCCCCTTACAATGTTGGTAAGTGACACCAACATTCGTAACGAAGGAGAATATAATAAAGGCGTCCCCAAAAAACCCTTTGGGCATACAAATCGTCAAAATTTGTAATTGAATACAAAGGTTAAGAAACGAAAGGATAACATCAAGAGGTATCATGAGGTTCCCTTTCTTGATGTCAAAAATGTGCATAACCTAGCCTATGTTTATTCATGATGCTGGTGCAGGACAGGAATTTGCCTGCAAAATTGTCAATATCTGGAAGATTTTGATGGAATTTGTGGCTTCATTCGACATGTTCAATGATCACTACATCCAGTACTTCCATATGTCATTTTTCGTGTCACACAACCTCCATCAAATGCAACACGTTGAGCTCCGTTGTGATGCGGTTGCTCAGAGGGCCCCGGTCCATCAGTCCTTACTGGAAAGAAACAACTTTCAACTTTAATTGCACAGGAGATATAACGCTGACCAAAGCCCACTCCTGAAGGCCAAAGAGACAGCCATACTAATTAAGACAACAATGCTTACATTATTTTCAATCTTTCCACTCAAATTTAAATCTGACCTACATTTATCTGAGTCAATGTTACATCGATGTCAAATAATATTTGCACAATGTGGCAAAATATCGAATGAGTTTTAAAAATCAAATGAGTTTTAATGACAAATACCAAAAGCAATGAAGAAAATCTACTCTTGATACAGTTGCTTGTGATATGTTATCTACTGTGAGCTGGCAATAACCACTGTTAAGCATCTGGTACACAAAGAATTCCCTTGACCGTGGTCATTTCCAAGCAGGTTTTCAAAGAGGGGCAGATTTTGTTTTCGACAAAGGATCGTCTTTAGATATATGTGTCGGGTTCGTCGATATCCACGCGCAGTGTAGAGCACTTACCTTTTAGATCCCGCGTGAGATTTGTTCAGAGGCACAACCATGTACATAATGAGCAACCTTGACATCTAAATTGACACAAGAATAAACACACCTATAATTCCGCTGAGCTGTGACCCATGCAGCGTTGATCCTGAAAGTATGCCGAAAACATCAAACACCTTCTACAGGGGGATCTCATAAAGAGCTCCCCTTCGGCCATGGCATGAACTGAGACGTCAGGCTTAGTGTCATGGTCATTTACAATCATTTACTTCAGGGAAAACATTACAAGATGACTTATGCAATGTCCATTTAAAGATTGGATTAACAGACAAAAATTGTCTAGCTTGGATAGTTGGATTAATTTACAGACTAAACACCCTCAGTAAAAAAGGTTGTGACGATGGTGATTAAAATTAAAAAGACACCTATATTGATTGAAAATCCTTGGACACATCAATTCTTTTTTCACCATTCTCATTTTCACTTTCTTTTCCCTTGGTGGGTCGATGAAACAGAGAGTTTGACCTGTCCTCATTTTTCTATGTCAATACAACTGTATAAGTGAGCATTTTAAAGGGTCTATTACAGTACTGCGGTCAAAGGTGACAAGTTCTCAAACATGCCAGACAGCGAAGTTTCACGGGTGACCCAGTGTTCACACACTGGCTTTGGGTCAAGGACAGGAAAGTCCAGCTGACAGAAAGTCCACCTGGCTAATGACTGCTGTTAAGAAGAGGTGTCAAAGATTTCACGGTAGACCAGGTGTGGTACCAAAATCTCCGAAAACTCATTGGTTTGGGAATTCGCTAGTGACCTACTCACCTCATATAACCTATGCATTACCGTTTCGACCATGGTCTAGCATCTGGCAATTTTGTGTGTGTGTGCGTATGTGTATCTGGTCACCGCCCTTCCGTAATTGCCAGCCTTTTGGTCTGACAGTGAGGTCTCTAGCCGTGCTTTGCATCTGCTTCTATCTGCTTCAATTTTTCAAGTTTCTTCAATTATCATCGATATCCGAGTGATCCTCATTCTCTACCACCCTTCTGGAGCTATTTTGGATGAGTACCCTCTTTATTTTGTGTCTTTTTCACCTTTTTTGGACACGTGTGCAGTGTGTCTGGGCTAGGCCTCAGACCCGCTATACTGTTACATTATGTTGTTCGTTGTACCAAAACCAGATATTGCCACTTTCGATTTGGTTTGAATATTGCATTGTAAGAAAAATTGAAATATTCGATAAAATCCAAAAAATCAGAAAGTCACACACAACAAACACGATTGTAATTTTGAAAACATTCGCAAGATTTTGTTAGCACCAAAGAATCCGCAACGTCATGTATACAGATTTTGCCAATGGCCGCTTAGTCCAAACTAGTGAACGGCATCCGATACTACACCACTTACAACTTGCAAGGATCCTGTGAAAGTGTAGATGTCTTTGTCCATAGCTGAAAACAGACGCAATTGTGCACACCCAACTGCATCTTGTGTTCTACTGTGCACGTTCCATTGCTGTATGCATTGACTTAAATCCAGTCAAGCTGTTAAAATTGTCATGTTTTGACTCAGATCAATTTTCCATCGAGTTTAGTGTTAACGCAATCCGCCCACCTACCCCATCCACAGAGTCACAAGTAAGTGACCTCGTTGAAGAAACGCTAATGTCAAGATAAATGGTAATGGTGATAAAGCAACATTCCAAAAGTACAGTATATACTACAGTTAGCAAATAAAAACAAGCAATTTAAAAAAAAAAACTGCTGGGTTTTCAAAGAAAATTTGACAACAACAACCCCCCCGGCATTTTTCCCCCTTTTGTCACAGTGTTAACTGTTGTAACGTACAGTAGTTCACTGTAGACCACATAAATAAATCTTGGAGTAACTACTGTATAATTCTGAAAAAATAAATATTAAAATACCACAATATTATGATAAAATATATCAGTTTTCAACTTAGCAATGTGCATTAAAGGACTTCTAATACTTTCCTGTGTGTCAAACTTTTCCACCAGAAAATACGGTGCCCAGACAACCATTTAACGGAATGAACATAATTAGACAATCTTTTAAACAAATACAAACCAATTCAACAATACCTGCCATTATCTCATGACACCTATGGACATAAAATTTCATTTTCCACAACTCAATACAAATATACACAAAGTTACAGTGATACATGAAAACTCCCCTCACACCACAAGCAGATGTTCTGCTATCAAATTTTCCTCCTATAGTGTAGTCACCTTACTGTCCAGGCCAGTGTCAGAAGAAAAATTGTGAAATTATTGTGACTTTAATTTTGCTTCCATCGCTACACTGTAATTGAAAACAAAATGAAATTTGTTCATCAGAATGGGATGCCGAGCAACTCGAGCACGGCATAATAACTTGCACAACAACCCTAATGCAAGGACTACAATGAGTACTATTTACTTTATAACAATGTCAAAAATGTGAAAAAAAAAAATATATAATCGGACGGAAAAAGACTTGCGATAGAAAAAAGAAAGAAAAAAAAAACAGTGAAAGCTCAATCAAATTCACAAGAAGTATCAGCAAACAGTGAAATGTCTGCGGCCTTAAATTAAACATGACTGTGTCATTATTAATCTTGAGCGAGTTTTTGTTTCTTTTGAAGACTGTAACCGTTCCTCCGACTGCTCCGAGCAACAGACGACACCACGCCCACAAACAATCAGATGCTTTTGATGGTTTTCATTCCTAATTTTCTTTACTTTCCTTGTGACCCATCCCTAAATACATATAGTCTGAGCATTTTGTCATACCTAAATACAACCTTCTTCCCCTGGATTTCTGTCCCCCAGATTCCCAGGGACGTATGCCCGGCCGAGGTCGCTAGGCAACCTCTTCCAAACACAGTCCTGTCGAGGGAGTATTGCGACATGCGGAGACGGCGAGGGATGACTCATGCAGTGTAAATTCAAAGTCAAGATGCAATTTGGCGGTTTGCAGCGTTGTATTACAGTGAACATTAAAAATGATTAGAAATGTATAAACAAAGTACCTCTGAGGATATTGCTACCAACGGTCAGACCAATTGAGAAGATAATTTTAATGACTCTCGTTAGAAATGTAGCAAATCAAAAGGCCATCCACATTAGACGAGTCCGAATCTTAGTCATTCAGAAAACTGCCAATCAAACTGAGAAGTGCAGTTTGAAAAGGCACTCCACAGTTATTTACACTCAGGTTAGTTGTTTGTGTCACTCATTTACAATACCTGGAAGCGCTTAAGTAGCAAACAGGTCAAAGGTCAGAGACAAATGCAGATCGGGAAATTCAAAGGCATTGCTTAGGAGAGGCAAATATACTCCAGAGTAGCCAATGAAAACAAGAATATAATTTAAACATCGTGTGACATGCAGCTGAAAAAAGCTTTCTTCAGAAGTTGCAATGTGACACCCTGAATGGAAATCAGTTTGAATTGTGTTCAACTTATGACTGTTCCTGAAAAACAACTTTTCAAATTTTGATGAAAATGCAAATATGATGACGTGGAATGTTGCAGTGTTGGTATTTCTTTTGTTGAGCTAATTTTTGGCCATCTGGCTCACATGTTGGTAAGTGATATCAAAGTTTTAAAGACGAAACTATATGCTTGCAAAAATGAACGCTTAGACCATATGAAATTCTCAATTGTCCTTGAAACAAAGGTTAAGTAAACTAATGATACCAACTGAATGATACCAACATCTATTGATGATGCACGTCTAGGATGGAATTTGCCAGTAAAATTGGCAATATCTGATGGATTTTCATGGAATTTGTGGCTATTGTCAACTTTTTTAAAGATGAATACAGCCAATACTCCAACATTTCACTTTCACGTCACACGACCTTTCAGACAAATTGGACCCGCAAGTCAATGACACTGCACCGATGACACAGCTGTGTCCAAGACGTGGCTTCCTAACTCCTCATCCGTCAAAAACAGCTGTATGTTGCAGAACACATTCACTAGTCCTTCATCTTGGTTTGAATCCACAAACATTTTTTTTTTTTTTCACATCACATGCCAAGAGAATCAATGGCATTCTGGCATACTATCATCAATGCAGCTGGTTGGAGGCTGCATTAACCAGCCAACGCATGCTGTCTGAATGTTCCCAAAATGATCATTGCAGAACTACATTTATGAGAACAAAAACCAGTCAAAGCGACAAATCACATTCAAAGTAAAACTGTCCAATGGCGTGCTTCCTCCACACTGAAGATCACAGA
>VJOZ01007471.1:19773-40150 GCA_009801055.1 Stichopus horrens | reverse complement strand
ATACATACACACACACACACACACACACACACACACACACACATACATACACACATACATACACACACACATGTTCATGACTACAAAGGTTACGATTATCATCGAAACCAAAAAGAAGCCAGAGTGTAATTAATAAAAGAGCATTCTGTCAAACATGCTGAAATAAGAATATCTCTCAGTAACTGGAAAAAACTATAAAAATAAATAATGTCTTCAAATGAAATAGATCAACTCCATTTATTCTGGTTTCTAGCACCATCCATTGTGCTGTTTACAATGTGTGATTATTACCTTGGCTTAGAACACACTCTGATGACGGAGAAGCATACAAAGAAAGAAACCTGCTCAGAAGAGGATTAGTCACGCAAGAATACTTATTGCGAAGAATTGAAAATGTGTAGGAGTCGCGTGTCAACGACGAAATGGAAGAAGCACACACACTAATACAGAGAAAGTTTCAGTGAAGAACACAGGAACAAACAAGGAATGTAAAACTGTATGCAAAACTAGGACCCAAGCGGGGTTTTCTGTAACTTTATAATAAAAGGGTAAGAAAACAATGATAAACACATGTATGATAAAGCCAATGGAAAAACACTACAGAAAGGTGAAAACAATGGTACAAGACATGACTTGTATGAGAGTGAAAAAAACCTTGCAAACACTTAAAGTGGCAATTTGAGAAGGAGGTGCTATTCCACATCAGGGATTAGAGAGGATCTGGGCTGTACCAAATTGTTGTCATTCATTTGATCCACCGAAGGCTCCTCAGGTTTCTGATTGTCTCCTCTAGCTATGGAGCCTGATAACCTCTGTTTACAGTATGATCAAAGATGATGTGAATCATCAAATGTATTCCCCACAACTCACTGTTGTGGCTACTTATGCATAAGTTTGAACCTTTCAAATCCACCATCTAAACAATTCTGACAATAATCCCTCTAAGCCTAGGTTTGCCCTCGTCTGACTTTCGCAAGGGGTAACTATATGTCTACGAAGTGAATCATGGCCTTGCCATGATGGCCTGCCAACACAGCCTGTCACCATGGTAGGCCACCAGAGTGCTTCAAGAGGTAATAACACTGGTAATTGCTAAAGTGGGCTTGCCTTTAATTTTTATTTATCCCGCTTAATTCTGTTAAAATTACAGATGGTTCCGCTCAAACACTTTGCACGTTTTTACTTAAGGCGATCTCCGCGACGAACTATCAACAACTCCTCCCAAAGTAACTATGTCAATATTGCATATTGAATAAATCAACAAAACAAATTGGACAATTCAAAACACAACACCTTTCCACTCATCTGTACTTACATTAAGTGAAAAATCACAGGCAAAAGCAATTTAGCCATAAAATCTCATCCAGTACTTTATGGTGATATAAGTGCTGGTTGAGATTGATAATTGGGCAGAGGTTTCTTCAAAGGTAGCATACCACTAATAGACAATATGTATCCACATGATAAGTTTACCACTCACCACAAACATTTTTTGTACTGTTTCTAGATTAATATTATCGCTGTTTTTTTCCTTTCTTGGATGCTGAAGAGCACCGATTAAATTACTGATCATCTGAAAATGGGACTGATTAA
Organism: Stichopus horrens; assembly: GCA_009801055.1. Classification (NCBI taxonomy): domain Eukaryota; kingdom Metazoa; phylum Echinodermata; class Holothuroidea; order Aspidochirotida; family Stichopodidae; genus Stichopus; species Stichopus horrens. The sequence goes on along the minus strand of VJOZ01007471.1, from coordinate 38,557 downwards.
CGAAGATCTACACTAGTTTAGAAATCCTGGGGTCAGCATGACGTTTTGGTGAAAGACTCTTGTCAGGGGGTTGGGATATCACCATTCTAAACGTCCACCCCTTCTAGTTCGAAATCTGAACAATTAACCTGTGGAAATTTTTATATGCCATGACAGGTTAGGCTATTAACTATCATATGACAGGTAGGGAATGCCAGTTTTGACATGTCTTACGAATGCACAAGGGACCCTTGAAACTCGTTAAGTTAGTAAGTCAATGGAGGAGATTAACCGTGGTGTGCTACCTTCAAGTAATCAGTCATCATCAGCATGAAAATTATTGGTGCACTGCCACTGACGACAAGAAAGTGAGGCATAAAGGCAGTTTGCAACATTGTAATTCACTATTTGTTAGGAGAAACTTTACCATGGATCCATCATTAGGAGTACTCATTGACTTAAATTTCTATCCAATCTAACTTTCCTTTTAAACATCAGCGCCATCTCAGACTGCCTCAAATACTTATATTACAGGAAAAATTTTGAACACCATCATCTGGACTATTCTTTTAACACTTCTAAACGTACTTAATGTACTACTAACATACATACTTAATACGTACTTAATGCCATGAGAATCTTCATGGTTAAGTAGCCTGCATGGTTAAACTGTGATTGCTGATATTCAATGGCTAATCTGATAAATAAACATTGACTTTTGACAAATAGCCATGTTGAACCAACCCATTACTGAACCAAGGGTTAAGTATGCATCTACAATGTGAATTGCAAATAGTGATATTGATTGATGTATTCATACACATGTACACCAGTTGCTACAAATTATAAATTTAAGAGCAATAGTTGCCAGACCAAAATGCTGGCAATTACGGAAGGGCGGTGGCCAGATACACACAAGCACACACGTACAAAATTGCCAGATGCTAGACCATGGTCAATACGGTAATGCATAGGTTATATGAGGTGAGAATTGTGAATTTATCAGTTAGTTTCTTCAATATAAGAGGAAAATGACAACAAAAACAGTTTGATCATTTTAAGAGGGTAGCAGCAAACACCATACTGAACATGACCACCACACACATACAGTAATAAAAGAATGTGAGCAAACACATTGAAACAAGTTTCTGATTTTCACCTTACCCCAGGAAAATATGCTGGATTGCAGTTTTGATGCTTTCTCAAAGTTCAACATTGAGGAAAGGCTGTTCCAGGGTTAGTCGGGTAGGATGTGAAAATTTAGAGATCCACAAGGAGTGAGTCAGTACTCTCATCAGATGGTACTTTTAAGAGGCCATAATAATTCAGATCATTTAGTAGGGAGGTATGGCAGTGTTCAAGGATATCAGAGTGTTTGCAGCATAGTAACTAAACTCTAAGCATGGTAAACTAAAGAGAGTCTGCTCAAAGGATATTTCTGATATTGACTGAACTCCCATCTCTCCCTCCCCCCCCCACAACAATGTCTGTATCTGCAGCTCTCCCTGGAGAGTGTATACTCCCACCATTAACCACTGGAAGGATGCGGTCACAGAATGAGTGCATTCTCTAAAGTGGGCCTGTACTGGGCCCGGGCACAAATTGCGAAGGACCGATGGAAAAGGAAGGGTAATGAGCAAGAAAGATTTTGCAAAGTCTACCCAGTACAGAGGAGAATTTGTTGATCAAGACTGGTAAGCAAGAATTTATCAACACCACCATAAAATTACTGATAGGATGGCAAATCATCGACAAGAAATAAAATGATATATTCAGATTGATAAGCAACATTACTGCTGACACAAACGATTTCCACATACTGATTTTTGTGATCCAATTTCCACTGAAATTCACTTATGGACCGAATCCAAGATAAATCTTGATTGCAAAGACCTCCACACCTTCAGCACAGGAAGGAGGTGCTAGTCCACAATTACACTGAACAGCACCAGGGACAGCGTTGAAGCTTACGGGGAATATTGGTACTGTAGATGGGAGTTTATTTGTTATGCTGAGACAGGTATGTGAAAAGGGAAGTAAATTATATCAAGTAACTTACTTTTCACTAAAGCTACAATCTGTTACTAAGAAAAAAGACTTTCATTCCCCCACACAATGTTTGGAAGTATTGTTACAAGTTTTACCAAAAATTCAGAGGAACAGGAAAAGGATGGCTGTGAGTCACCATGGAAAGAGTTTCAAATCATGTTAATGCCAAAAACCCATTGTCTTCCAGTGTATGTGACAGTATAACTGAAGTTCAATGCAACTGCCGATATTACTTTAAAAGGGACTAAATAGTATTGACCACTGAATTATCAGATTGAGCTACACAATGTTTGAATTAGCAGCCGAGCCATTTTGGTGTGCAGACTTAAAGCAATCACTGTATTACAACAAAGTTAAAAACATAACTCACTCAAGTACTGTCTATGCCATGAGTAATTCAAATATTCTTTAGTTGGAATAGTTAAAAAATACAAAGGACACACTTTCAGTCATGTAATTTGGTGCAATTTGGTATTTATTTGCAAGTTCTTCAACAGAAGACCAGAGGACCAGAGAAAANNGTGACGTGAATTCCAGACAAAAAACCTGGTGTGGTTATAAATATACTGAACTGTGTTTAGTCTTAGTCCATGCTGACATAATGATAAATGTAGATAGTCAAAGGAGAATGCTATACCATGTAATCTTTACATTTTACAAGTTTCATAGGTTGGACAACTCAACCCACTCATATCTTTCATTAACAAAACTGCATTAAAGATATATTTGACTACAAGTTTGAAATTTATGGGGCATTGTTATACATACAAAACCAAAAAACCAAACATATTTTTTGATGTGTTCTAAGTACATCTGCACAAGTAAGACTGCACTTCCAAGAAATCTTCTAACTTTCAATATCGCTGGCGGACCAATCCTAAAGTAAAACAGTCCGAACAGAGTAAAGTTTTAAACAATTTTTACATAATTTTTATCACCTCACATAACTTAAAGCAAAAATAGTGTCTTCAGATTCCAGTGTCAGACCATACTACACAACTTAAAGGTGAATCAATGCTGGACCGTGTATTAACAGTAGGATACTACAATATCGGGAGTTGATGCAAACGTTGCATGAGGGCATCCAGAGATAGCATCAACTCCCCAAAACTTACTGGTTTGGGAATTCGCTCGCGACGTACTCACCTCATATAGCCTATGCATTACCGTACTGACCATGGTCTAGCATCTGGCAATTTTGTGCGTGTGTATCTGGCCACCGCCCTTCACACACAAACAAATTGCCAGATGCTAGACCATGGTCAATACCGTAATGCATAGGTCATATGAGGTGAGGGAATACGTGAATCCCCGAGTGCGTATCATTCTATCATTGGCACATGGTCCAAAGTAGATAAACTTTGTTCATACATTAAAAACAAGATTTTGATGTAAAAGACAAAAAAGATAACTTGGTTTTTACATAACTACATGAAACATGAAAATTGAACAAGGAGAAAGACAAATATGATTCACATCACGTCAACAATGTTCATGGCCACTACACGAAGAAACACTGAAATAAAATGAATAACAATAGCATAGCAACAATATGGCATGAGTTTAATTTGAACTCAGTACTACAAGTGCGCTTCTCTATATGTAGTGTGTATGTGTGGGGTAGTTCAATGTACGAGTGGCTACTCACTGTGTGCAGATAACCGAGCTTGGTTTTCCTCATCAAGTAATCAAACTGTTGGAATTTGCCTAGGATTGACTATAAACTGCTTTTTAACAAAGACAGTTGCAGATTTCTGTAAAGTATACATTCACAGAAAAGCTTGGTCGAATTCTTTATAAATGCGTCAGTTAGGGGATCTCTTACGTGTTAATCCTACACGCCATGTATAGATTGAAACAACACTTGTTTCTATAGCTTGACAGCCTATGAGAACTATAATATTGTAGTATAAACATGAACTCAGTTCAAACAGTAAAGGAAGCAAAGAAGCTCACGGTGTCAGGCACCTGTTTCGACAATTTTGCTGCCTCCAAATGCAATTTTAAGAACATGTAGGCCTACGCCTGTGAGCCGCTTACTTAATGAGGAACTTTAGTGGGTACTGATTGTTACAATTGTTGCCATTAATTCCGATCTTTAACATTAACCCCTCCCAAACGAAACAGAAAACAAGGTTGAGTGCCCAATCATCTGAGGATCTTTGTCCACGATGTTTATTCTAAGACAAAAGGAATACGATCGATTCTTTTTGTGCTTTTAGAGCAACGATCTCATACGTCACTCTTTCACTTTACTACTTTTTGTAACATATTAGAAACCAAAGTTCAATTTTTCCCCCAAACTCTTGATTTCTATACTTTTTTTCTTCCTTATTGTTCTTAGACAACATGCATTGCAAAATTGTAGTTTAGTTGAATAATTGTCGAAGCATATGAGCAACAATGTATATACATACATAATAAACTCACATCTATATTACAAATGTGATTGTCCTTTGATCTTTTGTAATAAAGACACAGAATGACATTTATACATACGACTATACGTCAAAGAATGAATAAGGTGATATGAAAGAAGATTATATGGCAAGCAGTGGTTTCTCCTTGAACTCCTTGAAAATTGATTACCTTCCAATATATGTCTTACAGTCCAGAGTTGTATTCTTTATGTTACCCTTTTGTTGATATACAGGGGAACAAATGATTTATTCAAATTCACACACAAGGGAAACGTTGATATTAAATAATTTAAAAACGCGATTTCCATGGTTACTGAGCGTAGTTACTGTATATTTATGAGAGATGGACATGCCATGCAGTAACAATGTATATAAATATCTTGGAAGAATTTATTCACACTGCAAACAGATTTTCGTTTAGTAACAGTCTGTACGTGGACATATATGTAGAATGTAACGTGAGGAGGTTTCATATACGACGACGACACATCTTTACATATTTCCTTCTAATGATTAAATGAATGTTCTTTGTGGCAAGCGATAGACAGTAACGGGCATTCCCAGCTTTCATTGAGTGTTAATTCGGGTATAGTAACTAGTGTTTACACACCAGAGAAAAATGTTAACTTCAGACTAGTCGATAATCCCAGCCTAATGAGGCCATACCACCGGATGGTAATATGTACCATTTTCCCCTTCGATGAATATTCAGAGGGGAAAAAATAAAAACCGTCCTAACGAGGACGATTTCCACCAATCGCGCGTCTCAAAAGTTCAAACGGGTCAAGGGATTTCCTACATGTAGACACCTGCGAGAATACTATCTGTCTTAAAATTGATTTGTTGTTAAATTTACTACCACAGAAAGGGATAATTAAACTTCAAGGGCAATTAATTTTTAAACTTTGTACGTAATGTCACCGCATATAGCAGAGACTGATTACCTACATGGTTACATATGCATTAATAAAGCCACCCAATGGAGATTTAAGTCTCCCCTGCAATACTCTTCGTGGTTTGTTCTTCCTTTCTCTTTTGACATTACGTTGCAACGGGTATAGAGAACCAGGTTTTTTGTCACTTCGTGTTTCCAGCACCTTATTATAACCGCGAAGACTTCAGACCGTCTGCGCACACTGAACTTCGTCACGGTGCAACCGAGAGGAGCATATATGCGATATATTTTCACTTGTACGTTTCCGTGCGAAGGAGTACGATCGTAAGATTTTTGGATTTTCCGAAACTAATCGAGGTTTTTTTAGAAGAACTGGGAGCAAAGCAGTCGTGTGTATATTTTGTTTATATATTTACGACTAAAGCGAGCGCTTCTCCAAAGTTTTAAAGATGTCTGTTATGGGATTATTTGGAAATAGGAAAGGTGAGTTGTTTTCAGACGTATTTGATGAGAGAGAAAGGTAATTGAATGTCCTTATATTTAAACTATTTGTTAATGTGTTAATTTTTGTTCGTCCTGCAATAATATTATTCGTCGTGTAATAATTACGGCAATGAATGTGGGACAAATAGCTTTTTCTAAGATTAATGAAGTTGTATACCTTTTGTCTCTGTATTAGGCATGGGGTAGGGGACTGGTATAATGTAAGCTGAAAGCGTTGAAGACAAACCCCGGTAGTGGCAAGGAAGGACGGAATGGGATGGGAGCTTTTGACTGGAGAAACACTGGACAGTGTCATGAAACAATGGAAAATGTATTGTGCAAATCCACAGTGAATGCTCAGCGTTTTAGTTCTTATCAGTGTAAACACAACGTTTCCATGTGCTGGACTAAGAGAAGATGTTTGTTAGTATCTAGTTGGGTATTAAAGAGAACAGAAAAAGAAAAACGAAAACATTAAAGGGAAAATGAGATAACACACCCCTATTATTAAGTAAAAAGTCGCTGACCATTTAGTTTACTATATCTGATTCCTTATAAATCTTGAAAAGTGCAGGAGAATGACTGTTTTCATGATGTAGGACTTCTTTTGTCGTAAGAAGTGGGGAAAAAAGGCCTGCCCTTCTTCCATCTAACTTCATCTGCATCTCAAACTTCCCCCATCCTCTCTGAAACACCGCATGCATGGCCAACCTGTCTATGAGCGGCCAACCAATGGATCTAATGCAAATGCCATTTTCATTCGAAAAAAAAACTGTTACATAAGCTGAGGGTGAGACAGCAAGTTGCAGAGATGATATGAGAAGAGACTAGTGAAGAAATACGTGACGTCACTGCTAGGTCCTCACAAGATGATCTATTGAATGCGTACGCGTTGTATGACTTCACTAAATGTGTCTGACCTGTTTTCTTTTGTCTGCACGAGAGATTGAAACAGGACATTGTTACAACTCTGTACTTGTCGTTAATTATTCTGCAACATTTTACAGTTGATAAAGTGATTTGATACGAAGAGTAGAAACAATATCACATCGGGAAATATAATTTAGTCCTAAAAAATTCTGAGAAAAAAAAAACTTATTGATACTGTATCTTTTTACCCCTAGAATAACATTAAACATTATGTGAACCAAAGAAAAAGATGGACTCACTTGGAAGTATCATTTTACGGCCTCAACATTCCCCACCAGTCGTTGTGGTTTATCTTTCATCTGCCAAAACTGTAGTCTGCCACTAATGTTCTACCCAAAGTCATGAAAATGTCAAGGGTAATATTTCTCTGGAAGCTTCATGCTTTGCTTACGTTTGGAGACTTTCTGATAAGAAAGTTTTACCAGCCACTATGACGCAAAACTATAGACTAAACAAAATGTAAATGTTGTTGAATTATCTGTCATTTTGGTTTGGTTGGAAATGACTGCAAATCAGCGTCGTGTGTGCCATTTCTGGATTTGTCAAAGAAAATTGAAACGAATACAAATTCATAAAAAACAAGCCATGTTTCAATCGCTGAATAACCAGACCCCATGCATAAGATATTCAATGTGTGTGACATGTAGCCAACGTATTCACGTTCTTTGATCTGATACTTAGATACACGTTTAGTACGGTATTGACACTAAGATATCGGCTTTGTATGACCTGATACTAAGATATCGGCTTTGTATGACCCGATACTAAAATACTCACTTTCTATAACCTGATACTAAGATACTCACTTTGTACAACCTGATACTAAGCTACTCATTTTGTCTGACCTGAAACTTGGATAATAATGGTATTTGACCTGATATGAGGATAAGAATTTCGTATGACCTGATACTAAGATATTCACTTGACCTGTTACTAACTAAGATTGTATGACTTGAATCACTATTCACTTTGTTTAATTTAATGGTCTCCATTTTGCATAACTTGATAATAAGATATTCATTTTGTATGACTGGGAACTAATATTCATGGTGTCTGACCTGATCATACAATCATGCTCACTTTGTAGTACCCGATATTGTGTATTCACTCTGTAGGCCTATGTCGCCATGCTAAGAGTTTTACGTTGTTTGATAAGTCATACAGATAATCATTTTGTGTGACATGACACTATTACATTATAATCTACGATTTTCGAAGAGAGATGTGGAATGTAGAGCCTCATTGCTTACAGTACATTATTCTCTTTTCTTCCAACACACCCGTAGTTGAAATAACGGGGTTATGATGAGCATGCACTTAATTTGAACAACTATAGTACGTACAGTCAGCCTTAACGTGATGTGAGTAGATGAGGGGAGGAAGGACGGAGTCCAAATGGTAGACTTTGAAAATGCTTGATGGGCAGAACCTGTATAGTCTTTGAAACCAAAGAGAGTCAAAACCTGAGCTATAGAGGGAAGGGGAGTGGCGGGTGGTCCTGAGCTATGGAGGGAACAGGAGGGGGGTGGGTAGTCACTGGCTTTACCCAGGTCTTTCACATATTTTTGTCATATTTTATGTCATAGATTGCAAAATCTACAGTGTAAGATACACCCGATTGTTTTTCCATTCAACAACAATGAAATGAAACAAGGTAGAACTCTCCCCAACACAGGCAATGACATGTTTTACGATGCCTTGCACGTGGTGCGAGTAACCGAATTATTCTTCTTGTCTGACCCAACATTTGTGAACGACGTACAGCGTAACTACATGGAGAGAACTACAACGCCCCTCCCCCACCTTCCCCATATGCTGCTTTCACTTCAGTGAAGAACACGAACTCATGCTCTTGCGCACCTATAGCCTATACGACTGAGATAACCGCTACGATTTCGGCATTTGAATGAATACCTTAATTTTGGTCATCCTCGTATGTATCTTTTTTTTGCGTTCCAAATCTATAGAATAATCTAGCTCAGAAACAGAGTGATTACCCATATAGACTTATCAATAAATTATTTTATTCTTCATTACAATCTTTACTAGTGATGTCCGTGGGCGTGTATTCCATTTATAAACAGCCAGTAAAGTATCTGCTGTAATTAAATTAGGAAATTTGAAACCAGACGGTGATACGAGGTGACACGTAAGCCAAATTTGAAGGATACGAACGTGGAATAGAATGAAACGGTATATCTTTCACCATATATATCAAAACCCCAAGATATGATACGTCACCAAGCAAATCCATTTCAAAACATTCACCATTCTTCAAAATTGTTGTCCAATATATCAAAAAGGATTTGCAGAATAGAAAATATGACACATTGTGAACATTTAAGCAATAGGCCTATTAAATTACAAAGGTAATTGTCATTGGAAATTACCAGTAAAAAGACTAAATTGGTTTTTACTCGTTTTTGAATCACGATTATACATATGAATGTCGGCTGTATATGGACGGATGAAGTCCCCGGTGGGGTATTCAGGACATCTAGTAAGGGGGGGGGGGATGAGGGTGCTGATGGGCTGGACTACCGTTCTCAGGAGAGGTCTTTGTGACCAAAAGAGTTTGTTGTCGAAGGGGACATGATGTTACATTACTGAAATCACGGAAAGGTGCACTACATCGGAACGTGAGGGTTACACGGCAAAAAGACAAAAAAATTAAAAATAAGGCAACGGTTCATGAACAATTGCCAAGACGGGCTCCGCTTACTAGGTATATAGGCTGACCTATATACGTACCGAAGTTGGCCTGTTTACGCCGGTGCGACGTTTACATTTTAAGACAATTGGGTAAAATTTTACCCACGTTGGTTACGTATACCTCCTGCATTCTGTTGGGTTAAAACAGTAACTAACTTCCAAAAACAAATACCACCGTAAAAGGAAATTTTGAAGCAACCTGGGTAGCTTAGACAAAGGTTTAGCTGGAGGTTTTACATTAGCATATACTTTTACATTGCAGTCAGTGCAAGAAGTGTACCAGAAATGAACAAAATGTGTCTCCAGACTCACTTGGATATGCCCTCCACCCTGTTGCAACAACCCTGCTGCAGCTGTAATGTGCAAAATCTTTTGTTCCATGTCACGTAATAATGTAGTGTATAAGCAGAACACACCAATGCCCGTAGAATAGGGTATACATGTCGGGATATTTTGACACGGCGATAGATGAACACGTTTGCATAAAATTTAACGTCCGGTGGAATTATGCATAAAATATTTAAAGCGTTCCTGTAATGCTTTTTATTAGATAAGTCCTAGTTGGCAGCTTATCGTTCTCGCAAAAGGTCGGAGCTTCAAACAAAATTCAGCCGTGATTGATGGGACTTCCTGTCAAAACCTCACAAATTTTCCCTTAAAAACAGAGAATGGGTATCCATTTTGTCTCTACCGAGTTCTTCAGATATCACACACAGGCAACATTCAATCTTGAGATACAACGGAAAATGACCCTTTCTAACCAATTCGTTGTTCAATTTTACGACAAAGGTAAAGCTTGCGTAGTAATTGAATTAAATAGAAAACAGCCAGAAAAGATTGTATTACGTGTACTATAGAGGCGGCAGACGTCGAAACATGTGATGGGGTTACAAAGTTGCAAAGGTCTGATTGTGATGTTCCAATATCTCTTCATCATCATTAACATTTCTTTACGAGAACAAAAATAGCATTTACAGCTAATCAAAAACATCCAAAGACTATTCTTCTTGTTTGTAAGTATATTCGGGAAGAGACGATATGCACGTGTTCAGCAGTAATAATTGCATGTGTAATAGGCTAACTAGGTATACCTCATTTACCTATATTGCTGTCGCGTTTTTTAAGTGTTGAAACTGTTTCCTTCAAAGTATAAAGAAGAAAAATATCAAGCACTCTTGGCACTAATGTTAACAGTCTTGACGCAACATTTAACAGTGTTTATCAGTGTGTCTTTGTGAAGTAATGAACCCATTTGGCTTTAGCAAGAGATTGCAATAGTAATGGCAATAGTTTTGTTGTATATGTGAACTTGATATGCCCTATAAACCACATATCTTATGCTTACTTCGTTTTTTTTTTCTGTAATACCATGTACCACGTAACATACTCATAGACTGAGTGATCGCTAAAAGAGGAAGAGACAGAGAGATGGAAAGAGACAATTAACTTTAAAAAGTCATCAACGACAATACGTCTGTATTACCACTAATTACCATAGCAGATACGGTTACTAATGGCAACCTGCAAACGAGTTCGATGTTCATCTGCTAGTTGTTCTTTCATCTGTTTGTTAATTATTTACCGAAGCCTTTCTGCTCTCGTTTAATATATTTGTAAATACGTGATCAGATTAATTGAAGTGCAGAATAGATGTAATGATACTTGTGAAGAATACAAAGACGGTATTCTACAGTACAAAAGGGTAGAGGTAACATCTTAAGTGGTTGTTACAGAGATCAATAACTTAGAATTAAGGATGTCAAACTTATTAAAACAAAAACTGTGTTTTGAGAAGAATAAGATCATCCTCCACTGGACTGAAACATGAAAAGGCAGAGCTGAAAGGAGAAGGGAAAAAGGTGTGGGGGGGGGAATGCCGTGGTGTTCAACCCAAAATACTACCCTGAAATGGTAGTAAAGAAGGGTATCATGCATTTAGTACATAGGGTTGGCTATCAAAATCTTTTGCTCATAGAGACATTCGATCTTTAAGGCTAACAGGAAATTGAACTTGCTCTAGCAGCCGTGAGAACGCATGGCTAGATCCAGATAGTTAAAAAGCATGCTTTGATGTTACTTTGCGGACACATGGCTTGTTTACGACGCTGGTGGTATCGATCCAGGACGAGAAGATCAAAATGAAAAGTTATCATCAAGGAAATTACATTGACGCGAGGGAAGCAAATACGTTAGGCTGGAAAATCACAGCAGGAGGACACACCTCAAGATTGGGTACGAAACATGAACTCTCATACATGTTAATGAGCTCATTACTCTACTACCGTCGTGTTAACTACAATCAAAGTAGAAAGTTTGCAAGACTTATTGTTCATTTTTGTCTGGAAAACTCATTACCACTGATTACGTAACACCCAAGAGATATTAGTTTACAACTTATTTGTAGGCAAACGAAAATGCATTGCATTAGAGAGTCGGTCTAATCAGACATCTCGGACGGATTTCTCGAGGAGATAGTGCTCCTGAAACAAGACTTACTTAAAAAAAACAGAAACCGAGTTATCATCCATATACATCAGTCGTAATGTATTCATCTTATATAGATGTTGTAATGTATGATTTGCGCTCTCTGTGATAACGGGTAACTCAGAGTAGCAAGTAAGTGTATTCATTACAACTCCTGAATTACGTAAGCGTCCATGGTCTGATGCGAAGCCAGACGATTCCCAAAGTTGTAAAAAGGGGAGGGTGTTAGCTAGCACTGCTTATATGTTGATACACGTTTGCAGTATGTAACACGCAATTGCGATTATTCAAGAAAAACCTAAGATGGCGTATTTTGTGGAAGAACTCCTCCCAAATCTCGTAAATTCATTCATATACATACCACTCTTCTGTGGAAAACAGAACAGTGGGAGAGTTTTCCCTGGATCATTCTGAGGAAAGGAATTCATCTCCTTTTTTTTCTTGTTTTTATTTTGTTTATAGAGTGCCATGATACGTGCCACGATACACCCGTTCATACCTCCAGGGCCTTTCATGTAAAGAACTCTATAAAATTGTTCCCTTCGTTTGATCGAATCTTTGGACGAGATGAGGAAAGATGGCTTCCATTGGCAGTAACGCACTAAATCAATCTCAATCGAACTCCGCTGACTTGGAAACATTTAGATATCTTGATTTGGGAAATGGTTAAAAATTAAATCTAAGAAAGAGACTGTTAAAAAATCAAATCGAAAAATCGGGTCGTCTTTTATAAGAGCAGTAAAGTGTAGAATAAAATTACCGTGGAAAGGTGACGGCAGATTTATAAGTTAAGTGAGGGTGGAATTCTCCCAATTGACTCTGGGATGTTTGCTTAGCCTATGAGTTAAAGCTGATTCTTTGCCCCCGCCTCCCTCTTTGTAAGGGTTAGTTGGTGGGGTGGAGGGATGGGGGAGAAGGTCGATATACCTGACTTAGGAAAACTTAGGCCTACTATAGGGGCTATCCATTGGCTGATCCAATTATGGTCCATAGACTATAGACTGGAGTCCATTCCAACTCCCCTAGAATTCAAAAACTGAATGAGAAGGTATAGCTTGCTTACATGCTTATTCATAGTTGCTTTGAATGAATCAAGGGTGAAAGTGTTTATTCGCCGAGAAGGAATCTCTTTGGAATTCCTGGAAATTCAAACTTCGACCCAGAAGTTATGATAGTGAATCATGCGAAAGTGGAAGCATCAAATACCAGTCTATACCCACTATACACCAGTCTATCAAGCACCGTGTATTCTCTCAATAGGTGAACATTTTAGTAGAATACCATATACCACTATTATCATCATTTGTGATCGATGCTGATTTTGGTGGAAACAAAAATGTCTCTAATATCACTAATTCTGAAACTTAAAACTACGGGTAGTCAATTTCTGATAAACACCCAAACTCGGAATCAACATCCATTCCAAACAAAACAACAAAAAAGGGGGCAAAATCGAGAAAGGGTTGCAAGTCACACGTTATCGTTGAAAGTAGTAAATCATTTGAATTAAAGTGTGCGTTTATAAGATTTCAGTAACTAAGCAACAATTGGGTGAGCTGATGTCACGGGATTGGGACATTCATTTGAAATGCATTAAGTCAACTACCAGATTTGTAACGGATTTGGTCAGTGATTTCACTAAATGCCTACATTTGGTTGAGTTATTGTCCCACACTATTAAAACACTACTGGCGGTGACAAACCCACGAATCCATTATCCACCTATGTTTTAAACAGTCATGCAACCGTTGAGAGAGATTAAACAAAACCGCGCCATCTATGTACTACTTTGTAGCTTGTAACTTGTCAGAATCAACATCCATTCCAAACAAAACAACAAAAAAAGGGGGCAAAAGGGAGAAAGGGTTTGCAAGTCACACGTTATTTCGCTTGCCATTGCAATAATTCACTCTTCAAATTGTACTTAAGTTACGTTGGATATTCCCCGAAAGCTTTGGATTTACATCGACAAGGAGCAAGTCCCATTCAGTGCGACATGACCAAAGTCCTATTAATTCACCGGCAATCCACCGCTCTCCGTGCAATTGAACCTCAAATATTATGCCCTCGGTGCCTTTGTTTGCGTTCGTGTATTTACGATATGTCTAAGGCTCACTGAGGAGTTTAATTAGTCTGATAAACTTGAAGTTGATAACAACTTTACATTGCCAATGAAGTAAGAAAGTGATTGATGGGTGAGCGATAACAGGTACTTCTTTTTAACACACGAATAGCAGTGCTTAGGGAACAACCCCAAACCCGAATGGCATCGCTTGATTGATATGCGGTACGCCTGGTACTGAACCAAGGGCGTCCAACAATGTGACCGTTTTACCGACCCCGTGATGAAACCAAAAACCTCTCTTTGTGCAACTTTGTCAATACCAGCATTCTAGTCTTTGATTCTTGTCTAATAAATACAGAAAATTCAATCATCGATATAAGTACTGAAACCGCTCTCAGAAACATTTCTTGTATAAGAAATTCTCTGCGCGTGACTTCCTTAAAACAAAATTGAAAAACCCGAAGAAGTTAGCAAGGTATAGAAATCGACCAAAACGCGCCTATTTTGAGCGACTGGCCCCGGTGCTGAACACCTTATTAAATTTTGTTACATGTATATAGAACACTCATATGATGTTTTTTACCTTGATTCACTTTCAAATTTCTTTGCCGATTGAATTGAATTGTCACTTACATCAAATAAGCATTGATTGCCCATTTGACGCCGTACCTTATTTTGCCCTGCAGGTCTCAACTTGGTTTGCCAATGCGAGGCGTCGTCTGAAGAAAGAGAACAAGATGACTTGGTCTCCTAGAAACCGGTCTGAGGATGGGGAAGAGGACGGGGATAAGGCAAACGACGATGGGGACCACATAACCAAAGAAGATGTAGATGCCCTCGATAACATTCTGGAGGACCAATCAGAGGGCAAAGATGCAGATGAAGAGGTTAAAGACGATGATAGTGATGTCGTCGATGTAGAAGTAGACGCAGGGAGGAGAAATGCAGATGAGGAAGAAATAAGAGAAAGAATCAGACTAGGAGAAAGGATGCACGATCATCCAGAGAAACATGGTAATTATCACCGTTTATGAATAAATTCAGTTTCAAACTGTGTGATCTACTCTGGGCTCAGATTTTTCCCTCTTGTTTTGGTCATTCTCCAAATGGGTAAACTGTCACAACAATACTTGTAAAGTGGATTATGGAAGAATTTTACAGCGGCCTGTTAGTTATCCTTAACTCAAAAAACAAAAGTTTAAAAAGCAAATCATAAAAATAAGTTGAGATCGCGTATTGGTCTATGGCTTTCTTTGAACTCATTATATGACTGACCACAAAACAATGAAATTTTTAAAAAGTTGGGAAATTTCGTCAAAAAAGTGAATGCAAGAAATAACATTTATGTTGTTGCCGACAAACGACGTACCATCCAACTAGGAAATTTACGTCAGGAAGATTTTCCGTGAGAATGTGAAAGCGAAGGATACGCCAGATTAATCCGAATTACCGACAAACTTGTTTACTGTCTCCTCTTTTATCGGGATGTTAATACTTGTTGACTTTGATTTTGTACAAGAACAGTTGAACTTTACTGAAAACATGTATGACGTCTTCTATGTAAACTCTTGTTTGATTATTTGTTTTATCGACGCTTGTACATTGTGGTGTTGCCGAGTCCCGTCAGTTTGCTTTATCATTTCTTCAGATATGATTTTTTGTATTCACCATTTAGGAGATCAAAATGTATTTTATTGATCTTTCCACAGACGTCGGTGAACACGCTGAAAGAAACTCAGAAAGGCTCGTCCACCACGATCGAGTTCAGTGCAGTTCAGTTGAGTCAAGCTTCAGACCATCTTCACCGCGTTCGTTACCGAGGGGAAAGGTGTCCGAGGAATGCGATGCAGAGCGAACGCGATCACCAACATCCAGCTCACCCGATGAAAACACACGGAAGCCCAAAATCTGGTCTTTAGCAGAGACGGCTACTTCGAAAGATAGTAGGCCCTCCTCACAAGAAAACAGTCGAGTTGGTCCGCTTATTGGTCACTGCCCCACAAGATTTCATCCATATTTTTCCATTTCGCACAGACCAAACGGCAGATACAGTCCGCCCTCTGCACCACAGAGTATGGTAGCAGTGAGGCAGGCGGAAGAGCAACTGAGGGCACGCGTACAAAGCTGGCAAAGACTCCCCGGTGACGTCACGCCGTTGTCTTATCGATGGAACGGTTTAGCTGTGGGTATTCCCACTACACATGTTTCATCTCAGGACTCGAGAACTGCCCCGACCTCTGTTGTTCATAGTAGTACCTCCCCGCTGGTATCATCCGCTCCAGTCAGAGGCACTTACGCGATCCTCGGAAAAGAAGTCCATGTGAGATAAATATAAACTTATTGGCAACTCGTTTTAAAAGATGGGGTTGCAAAAATGTCAGAATATCTGATATTCTGTTATATGTCAACTATTTGCACAAAACGTGGGCAAACTACAATGTAATTTACTGTATTATTATTATTATTATTATTTTCTTTGCCGGAGTGCTCTACTTGGAAACATTTTAACTTGAGCATTTTTGTACAGAAAGTTATAAATTTATGGATTTTGTCAATATACTTAACTATTTTTTTTTCTTCGTGAATTCGTCCTGTGGAAGTTTGCGATCTTCGTCACTTTTTTTATCGCGAAACTGAAAGTTTCAATGTATAGTATTTTTTTTTTCTGGTCCCTGACATGTAGGATGACTGAAAAAATTTCTTTTGAACACCGTGCAAGCAAAAACAAGATTTTGAGAGCAGTCTCCCCAACTGAAGCACATGGGACCATCCATCACTTCACATCCAATTTGTAACGCCAACAGATGGTTTCATCGTTATTCGAACTTCATTGAATTCTTGTTCTTTCAAGGCATCGTAAAACAGGTTCCACTCGTACTCTCGTATGGAAATTATGTTAACTTCAATGTGATTTTCATTGAAATAAATCACAGTCGTTTCGCATCCGTGGATGATTCCAAAGAAGTTAAAAGACCACGACGTCGTTAAAGATTGGTTGGGACTTAACCGTCAAAGATTTATTTTTGGCATAGTGCATAAGAAAGTTTTTCACGGCGTTTTTTTTTTTTTGTAAAAGAATCTGCCATTTCACGTCGGTGAACCATATTACGGCCTAGAAAGTTCAGGATTTGATTGAAAATGTGCATCTGTTATTTTTGAATATGAAATACACCTTTTCATTCTTGTTAGTATGTTTCTTTGTTTGGAATTTTTGCTAGACCTACTTCTATTTACAAACGTGTTGTAGTTGAAATGGGCGATGAAGCCTGAACTTTCATCATTGTTTTACTGCTCCCAATGGCGTGACTTTAAGGTTTTTCCTCTCAAATAATTGATAAAAAGGGTCTTGTGATGTGTAAACCACGGTGAACAAGCGTCATTAAATATGTCGTAAACCGATGAAAACGGCTGTTGTGATATTTCAAGTGTTTTTTTTCTCTGTTTGTTTTTTTTTCTCTTTTCATTTGGGTTTTTCCTGTATGACTTATAACACCTTAGGTGTATGGTAGCAGCTTTGCGGTCTTCATGGGACACACAATAACCTTATATGCAATCATATGACTGTCGCCTTCTTGTCGTTTGCTATCACTGGTAGGGATTTCTGCGAAGTCCCAGTGGACTTTGGAAGTTAAATGAACATGAAAAAAAACTACTTTACTAGCCCAATAATCATTGGATTTCGATACAACATGCATACTTACAATTATTGTAGTTTTATGAGAAAATTTGGTCAGGATTCCTGTCTCCATCTGCCCACATGTTTTGAACAATTTATATTCTTTTTTTAGAGTTAAGATGGATATATGTTCGCAAAATTTAAATTGTCCACAAAGTTTGTAAATGCAAAGGCACGTTATAATTTTCTCCCTGTAGTTCCTTTAATACAGAGCAAGGACTTCCTGTTGGACCGCCATAGCAATCAAACCATCCCTATTGAAATGATTCGAAGACAAAATATCACGAATTAATGGAACCACCGTCACTTTCGAATCCATTCCCTCGTAGGGTCAGTTGCACCTTGACCTAGTAATACCACCCCAGATCACCACGATAAATTAAGTCAACCCACCCCTCCCCCAGGTGAGAAAGGTGATACCAGGAGAGCAACGTTACCTTGTTCGTCTACACTGCAATTCAGTATGACCCTCCTTCCCTCCCCACCCTCGCCCACCCATGTTACATTATCATTCTCGTGTGGTAACCAGGGCAACACTCTAGAATATGCTACTTGCCTGGCAAGTGCAAGTATGTGTTGGAATCAGATTTGCTTCGGTTGCCGCTCCTTTAACTGGCCAAGAAAGGGTTCATTTTAGAGATGCATGAACTTAGTAGATAAAATCACCAGTATATGCTCTTTTTTGTGAAATGAGATAGATGGACACTTAAATCCGGAGGTTATGTCTCTTCCACTTGCTTGATGCCAGGAGGTTCGTAATTAAATTGATATATTATGTTTAAAATACCTCAACATGGCATACAAAGAAAATAGCTGTAATCATTGCCGAATCCGTTCAGTCTCTCCAATATACACCTGCAAAAGCTTCATCTCCTCTAGAAACAATGCATAAGAATAAGTTTCTGAAGATACATCTCTTGAATGTGTGCAAGTTGGTTGAAAAATCATTAATGAACAGCAACAACTAACTGAATTTCTATCCGTGAAAATACTATTTCTTGAAACGGTTACTGTCCTCCTTTATTTTGTATATAATCTGTTATTCTGCTAACATAATTGTTGGTTTTTAAAAAAAAATATGATTTTTTTTT
>VJOZ01007471.1:0-19724 GCA_009801055.1 Stichopus horrens | reverse complement strand
TGCTATGTGTGTGGGTGTGTTTGTTGTTGAAACTGTAGAAATGGGATCCCTCCGTCAAACGTGTACATCACCAACAAAGATTTGGAAGCTTCATGAAGAATATTGTGTAACAAAAAAACAATAAGAACAATAACTATAGAACTGAACCTTGAGTAAGCAAACAACATTAACACACTAAATTGTCAATAATGCTTAATTTTCATCTCACTATTTTCTTCCCGGTATTTCCACTACAAAATGTGCAAACATCAATGCAATTAATCTACAACTGTTGTGACAGTTTTAGTTTAGTTTAGAATTTGAGGATCAGAAAGTCTGAAGACTCATGTATGATCCTATGCCATGTTCACAATGATCAGTGATCAGACGGTAACGAGGGAGGGGTGAACTAACAACCTCATACCAACCCAAACCAAAACCTGCTCCCGTCGTATAACGTTCCCATCCGACGGACGAGCATGCATACCGCAGTCTTGAGCCACTTTCCCAAAGACTGGCGGGGTGTAGGATCTGCCCAGCTCGGCAGCCCACTAGCTGTACCGAGGAATATCTTTTGAATGAGATTGTTTAGTGATCTCTCACAGATTCAGAAGTCATTGACAGAATCTACCACCTACTCACTGAAAAGATGATTTGAGAGAAGGCAAAATTAATTTCATTGATAATTAAATTAGGTCTAGTGGTTAAACTTAAGTATTAATTGATTTGGTGGATCATCGTAGCGTTACGTACATGTCAGTGAGGTTATGGTCGTATTTTCCAAAACCGATCCCGGGAATTGTAGGCTACCTATACTCTTGAGAAAAAAGCAGCGGTTGATGGGAAATGAGCCCATAAACAAAATATGACATTTGAAAACTCACTTCATTCCATTTTTCCCGTTCGCTACTAGTAGCAGTACGCCACCAGTTCCATTTTTGTTTGGAATAAAATATGAATGGTGCCATTTGAAGGAAATGATTAGTTGAAGTAACTCAAAAAAAAAATACAGAAAAAAGAAATACACTGATGGGGACATCTTTATTGAGTACTGGGTTTCGTAAATGGGAGTGCTGAAGAAAATTGTCATTTTTATCGTTCATTTCTTTAAAGAATGCTTTCAAAGCTGTTCAAATTTTATCCGACAACGAAATATTTCGCATGATGGCTCCATAATTTGGCGAGAGTCGCTTTTCCACAGACTTCGTTACTTTTCCGTGAGATGGACCTGCTTAATCCAACAACTGGCGGATGTATATAGGATGCATAAAATATAGGTAACTGAAAATTGACCTATTCCTGACCTCAATCTAGCACGTCGATAATGCTAGTATAGGTCTATAGGTCTTTGATAAGTCTGTGTCTCCATAGGCCTCATCGTGTATCGATATATGAATATCACCATGCGGTGTTGAACGTAAATGAAGAGATAACTAATATGTACAGTGAGTTAAAACCAAACTGAACCAGATTTTAAAATGAACGATAACAATCTTTGAAAAATCAACACCGCGGTAATAAATTCGTCATCATAGGTTTAAAATTTAGAACTCATGGATACGGTAAATGCTCCTTGTCAATGTTAAAAAGAAATGTAAATAATGCATCAAATACAAAAATAAATCCACTCTCCCTTGGAAGATTGGGCTGCTATACAACATTGGATTGTGTCCACGTATCAGACATTGACAAAGTTTTTCGTTACTTGAAGTCGCTAGGAAATTGACTAAAAAAAAAAAGGAAAAAAAAAAGGAAAATACAGTTTGGCCCCTATCACAAGGAACAAGGACTGCATGGCTAAAATGAAACGTGTAGATTCCTGGAAAAGGTAACAGTGGGTGAGTGATAGTAGAGCATCTAAAACACAATAGTCTTTCAGCTGTTGCGATTTGTTAATGTTCAATGTTCGGAAATGTCACGTGTACTTACAAGTACATAGGACAATGGTCGCCAAGGGAACCAATAAAATTCAGCCTGGAATTGAGAGGTATCTCATAACTCTTTAACAAAATGGATCTCATTGTGGGTTCAAACGAGGGCATTGGATAATCCTCAAATATTGATTTATCCTGCCTCCGATTCAATTCCCTTTTCTTTTTCTTTCCATTTGCAGTTTCTTATTTAAAATCACTTTCACGAAAAAAAAAATAGTGAAGGAATACATACAGATTATTATATTAGGCTATAACCCATAAATGAACTTGGCTATAAACTAATAGCTACCTTCATTTTCCTTTTTTTTAATATCTTTTTTATATTTTGTCTTTGCATTTTAGTTTATTTTTTAGTACATTTAATCGAGGAAAGTGAGATATCTTAGGGAAGAGAGTTTTATTTTCTTGTACATCGGATTTAAATCCACTACTTGAGCACCCCCCTGTGACTTCTGAAGTCACATTCTTGGAAAAATGAGGTCGCGAATACATCATATCACACAGTACAATCACCTGCCACCCAGTGCTGTCAGTTTTCCGATTTGACTCTCTCCTAGCTGAGAGGCTAAGCGTTTCATCATTATTACAATAAAGCAATACTTTATTAGTATTTGATTGCCTCCCTGCCCAAAACAAATTCTCCGATGTCCCCTGAAATGGAGACAAATTCCTACAACGGGGCAGCTGCAATGATCTCCACGAATTGTACAGCTAGGCCAGCTGCATTCCGCCGTCTTTACCCTTCACTGCAGACCGGATGGCTTCACCGCAAAATTGTAGTAATGGTCCCTTGGTACGAGTGTTAATCTTTTCCGTCAGCGGGCTGGCTTGCGAAACAAGTTACGGGTCCTGACCCTATGGTAAATTAAACTGTCGCGACTCCTTCAGATCGCTGCCTATGATTCCGACGACATAATTCAGCCTCGGTTGACGCCGAAGTGTACCACGATGTCGGATTTACGGCTGCTCTTTGGTCGTAAATCTTCCGTTGCGTTTGACTCCGATGGGGTGCTTGTAGCGGAACCAACAACGTTGTAAGTTTGTTCTCAGGATTGACCAAAGACCTTTAAATATTGGAAGTTGTAAATACGATACTTCCCCGCTGGGAACGGAACCGACAGCAGATGTCCTATTAATCAAACCGTGGTCCATCTGCCGATTGTTGCCGTCATAACGCCTCCACTCAAACCGTGTATCACCCACTGATGAGAGCCTGTTGAACCCCCCAATCTCGCGCTCATCAAATATTTCATTTCTGATTTATGAAACTCTTCAATAAACTTACCCAACTAAAACAACTCTAAATTGATGCATGCGTGTCATGAGTGCACTTAAACGTGTTGCTGTAACCATTTTGTGCCAGGTATAGGCTTTTATGGCAATTATACCATCCACTAGAAAAAATATAAAAATCATAAAAACATGGAAACTTGTGGGGATGGTCTTACATAACTTTCATCTTGTTGTTAAATCTTGTTGATTAACTTGTTGTTAATACATCCAGAGTGTCCGAATGAAAGCCATATAGTCTCCTGTCTACACTTAGTATTGGTGCAATGCAATGAGCTTGAACAAATAAAACCAATTCCGCGAAACGTTTTCTTTTTTTTTTCTTGAACCGTGTGAAGTCCTTGAAGCTGCAATCGTCCGAAATTTCATCATCCAGGCACAAGTCATACAATATTGAAACGTTCGTTCTCAATATGAGATGTTAGGTTGGAACTACATCAAATTTAACGAGGAAAAAAGGAATATTCAGTCCCATAGTCACTAAGTTCTCTGTGATTGTTTTACATTCATTGAAGCGTAATGTTTATTGATGACTAATATGTTGAAGGAATGCAGTTTGTCATCTATAGTCATGACCATTCTGCATTGCACTTTCGATGATAGTGATTTAAGTGTCAACTGTGTTATCTTACACTGATTACGTCACCCCATGTTTCGTTTGCTTTCCATAAGTTACAGTAGTTGTATAAGTTCCCCCATTGATTCATTCGGAAATAGTTCACAGCCAATGGGCCACTTCAATGCCAATGAGCCGTTAACGGTTCACGCCCGCCATCCTTCAACCTAGGTAACAACGTTAGCATCTTACACAAAAAAATGAAAACTTCATACAATCCTGTACGTGTATCATTGACACACAGCAATGTGGTAAACCTAACCACATCAAGAGATTGCAACCTGTTTATTGTGCTCCCAAGACCCTTGATACCGTAGAGTAAACGTTGTGTTTGGAAAATACTTTGAAATGAATACATAAATTTACATTAACAACAATGTCAGTTTGGAATATTTACCTGTACGTCATTATGTCACCTGAAATTGAATTCAATCCACAATTAATTTTAGATTAATAGTCATGAGGCAAGATTAATTTACTCTGAGGTTTGGAATCACCATCTTCATTTTCTGTTTTACTGTGTAGTCCATTCCGCGGTTTCCATGGAGATGGAAATGCAATGAAGATTAGCAAAAAATATATATATAAATGACAAACAGAGTACATGAGAGTCAAAAGATGACCAATCGTTGAACAAACTTGCAACGTCAAACAGTGAGTATTTGAGACGCAGATAAAAATGTTTTTTTTTTTGAGAGAGAGAGAGAGATTGGCCCACTGATGAAAATTGAGATAAAGAAAAGAATATAATTTTCCCTCCCCGCACTCTCTTGAGGAAAACCATACCTCAGTCGCATGTTCATTGTGGAAAAGATGATAAAGAAATATTTGTTTAAATGTGGTCAATTGTATTTTGGGGAATGTGATGTTACACAAGCGCAACTACATTAATATCCTTTGCATTTGTCTATAATCGCGACTGCCTTGAGAGCAACATTACGAAAGTTTACCTGTGGCCTTAATTTCCACATTACTTAGGTAAATCTATGATATCACCAATCTAAATTTTCACTGGTGTGAAAATTCAAGGTTAATAAGGCTCTTCAATTCTTCTATATATTTGCCACTGTTACATGGCATTTTGGTAACCTTCAGTCGATTGCTTTGATTTTCCTCGACCACGCAAGACACACTGACATTTGGTTTGACGTGTCTCTTCCATTCAAGTGTCCCTTCACTTGTCAGTGGCATATTCCTTTAAGGATACGATAGTTACTGACAAGCACTGAAATTTGATTGGAAACTTTTGACTTTTTCTATTGGTTGTGGGCAATATGTTAGGTCTTTTTCATGAATTTCGAATCTTAGCCATTTTTCCATCCCTAGTGAGATATCTTGCAAGTTTTCCGAAGTGATGTTGACCTCTCGTGACCTTTGACCTTCCTTTAGAATGACTTTGATTAATTGATTCATCACAGGGTATCTTCATTTCAGTTGCATGGTTATGTCTTCCAGGTAATAACCTGTATTCCAAGTTGAAAAGAAAAAAACATCCTCTAACCTTTAAATACTTGGTTGTCAGTCTGAACATGTAAAGTTAGTTTTAGACCCATCAGAAGATTCACTAATCCAATTATCACTTGTTCCTTTGTTTACTAACAGTCAATAGTGGGAGAAAGTCGTGACCTTTCTCCGACCTACGAAACTGCAAATCCAATTTGGCCTATGTTTACATCGTCCTGTCAATTGACATAAATAGTCAAATGTAATTATAGTATATTAACACACTTAACCATTCTTTTTGTCTTCCGTCAGTGGACATTTTAGACAAACTTTTTTTCATCGAATATAAAGAGTAAGGAGTGGGGGAGGAGGTGGAGAGGTCGTTGGACCAGTTCCCTGCTTTCTTTCCTTTCCTAAGTTCATCTGGTGGATAACCTCGGCCTGTTGTGTCAGATAGTGCTACGCTTTTAACTTATGTCACACTCTCATATTAAAATGGTTATCATAATAAGGAGGTAAACGACATCAACTAACTCACGTTATACGAGTTACTTAACCTCTATTTCATGTTCCTCTGGGGTCTACTTTTGCGGCACGTTAAACTTGGGTTGCCTCGCTCATAGGCCGTTTTCAGTAACTGCATACGGCGTCTACGCTGACATGCCACTGTGTTCTTCGCGTGAAAATGGTGCATATAATAAAAAAAAATATCAGTCTCTCAACTAAAAATGTATGGTATCACAAAAGACGTCTTAAAAATTTTTGTCCAAAATAGTTGCAACTTTTTTCATCTCCAGAGAGGGCAAATTAATCTCATCTCTTACTTCCGTTTTGTACCCAGCCTTGTTTTTCACGGTCCCAGAGGAGAGGGAAGTTGTAAAGACATTATTGTTGGGTTTGGCACTCACCCCATTAACCCGCTTCGGTCCCCAGTTGGTGATTACGTGTCAGCCGTTACACGTAGTTCTATGGGACGACGGGATAGGTCCAATGTGACGGGCTACGGCAGACGAACGGCGCCGGGCAGAGCGCTCTCTCTCGTCGCTGGGGACACATCAAGAAGGGTTAACGTAGGTAAACAACTGTTGCATGTCTTACAACATTGTTCATGCCATTTATTTCACGGAGAGCGAGGTCGTGCGTGCTTTTCCCTTTTCCCTTCCAAAGCCGAGGAGGTTATGGATCCAGTAGAATATGGGTTCCGATCATTTTTTTTTTTTTTTTTTTTTTTTTTTTTTTTTTGGCAGTTTTTGAGTCATCTGTAAATTTCATGGTTGAATAAACTCGAATTTCCTGTAATGTTTCTGAGGAGAGTCACTGATTGCTTCCAGCTTTCAACAATGTATTGTAGCAACGACCGTGGGAAATTGTCAGCGAGCAACAATTGTTTGCCGAAGAGATTCATTTCGAAATTCCATTTTTTTTTTAGCCGCACATCATTATTGTGATAAGTGTAGATAAAGTTATTTTTGCATTTATAAATAACCTTGACATTCTTTGCCACATTTTTTTTATCCGCTTTCATTAACCTTAATTGGTAAACGATAAATAAATAGGCCTTTACAGAGAGGATGACATTTGCACTTAAGAAAAGATTTAACGATTGTTATAAATGCAACGACGGTTAAAGTGACTTGATTTCAAGCACATTTTAAAACCACTCAAATGTATTGATGTAAGATCTGTGTCGTTCCTCTGGTCTTCCAGATACTTTAGCATTTTCCAGGGCCACTCCAGAACGCGGATAACCAAGAACATTGGTATGAGAGAAACCTGGGAGAATGCCAAAACAAAATTGAACGTCGAAGCTGTGTGCAGGAACATTCTGACTTGGTCCACGACTACAGAACTTAATACCTTTATTGCCCCGCGTTCGTTGGTCTATGGTTACGGCCCATGGGGCCACAGATGTCCAGGGACCTGCATGTGGAACAACCTCCCAAACATGACAAAGGACCAACCTCCCAAACACGACGAAGTCCTCTACAATAGAAGTCTCCACGAGAGCATACATTTTCAAGTTTGCTCTGAATGGTTTATGATCACTAAAAATGTAGAATTATTACAAATATCTCGAACCTCTTCCTTTCGCGCACTGTCTTTCCACTCAGTGATATACCACGGGAGCGTAAGATGTTGGGTAAGAGGACACAGATCTTTCGGTGGTATATATATATATTTATATATTTTTCGATTTCCCAATTCCTCCACCACAAGCTGCGGGATGTGCATGACATTGACCTCTCACTGTCTGGTGGGGGGGAAATGTTTAGGCTTATCGTCATTTATGTTATTCTCTATGTGTCTGTTGCAAAGAAAAGAAAACAATGAGACCTAGAGAGTATGACACCACATCTTCCAGTTGTTTACAATGAGAGTAATTAATAAATACTACTGCAGGCTAGTTGCTTCATTGAAACCTGTGGGATAAGCCAATCACGTGCTACCGATGAAGCTGAATAATCTCATTTAGAATTTTACTGGACTTGTGTGTGCTTGAAGCAGGGCGGGATGAACCCTATTGAGTGATGCAGTGTTTACGGTCATCGTTGCAGCACAGCTTTCATCCCGTAACGGTCATGCCCTTGAAGGTCGTGTGACATGAAAATGACATTTTGGAAAAGTGGGTGCATTAAGCATTAAAAAGTTAGAAATAGCCACAAATTTCATAAAAATCCGTTAAAGACTGACAAGTTTACAGCCGGCAAATCAGAGTCTCACAGCTGCATCATGAATAAACATTGGCTAAGTATGCAAATTTGAGACGGCAAGAAATTGACTCCTGTAATATGCCGTATGTTAATCCTGTGTTTATGTAACCCTTATTTCAAGGGCATTTGAAAATTTTTATATGCCCAAATAATCACTCATCAATATGAAACTCAGTAAGTTAGTCATGAAAAGGCAAAATATAAAGGAATAGAAAAAATAATGACCATGTGCAACACTCCATGTCATCTGTTTTGCATTTTTCTCAAACTTTGAAAAGTCGTATCTCAAAATTCGTGATAAATATAAACAAATTTCAACGAATATTTATTTTGAGTGTTATATACTTTGCAACTTCTGCATGAAGAGCCCTCTTTTCTAGATTCATATCACACAACCTTTTATATTGTAGCTATTTGTGGTTGATTGTTGGTTATTTAGTCACGTGTCACGGTTACTAACAGTTAAATGGCGGTTGATGATTTGGCGAAGGATTAAATCAGTTTGGCAGATGACTGTGCCGTAGAAGAGACCAATTGCTTCCGTTGTCCTGCCACTGAGGACATTTCACATAAATCAACGCGACAAGCATAAGCTAGGTTGGTCGCGTTCAAGAGGCGACTTGGGAATAATGTTCAACAATGGTGTAGACGCTCTCTCTCTCTCTCACTAGGTTAGTATCTGAAGAGGAACAAAATCAGATTGTGAATTTTTTTTTCACTTACGACAGGTGAACAATTCGAGATAGTAAACAAACAAACAAACAAACAATAATCAGGCATTTAATGATAAATCCCCCACTCTCTGTTAAAACGAAGGCTCGTGCCTAATCNNCAAACAAACAAACAAACAATAATCAGGCCGAGTTATAGTTTTCGAGTTCTTCGAAGAGCGATGAGGAAACACCGAAACCTTACCCACGAACAAACGTATGGTCTGATGAGAGACAGTGGGTTCGCCCCCCCCCCCCCGCCCCACTTCTCCTTCCTCCTAAAAAAGACCCACTGGACATGCGGGGAAGATTCATCTTAATTAAAATGATTGTCAGTTGATAAAATTTTACCATTGTGAAAGCTCCACGATGTGAGGTACTTTCAGTGACACAAATTTTGGTGCGATCATTCTGAAAATGGGGCGATAAGTTTTGATAAAAGAAATGAACTAACGAAGCAAGAAGTCTTTTAGTGGGGAGGGGGAAAAACCTGTTTCGGTGGAACTCCACCACACTGAGTAATTCATACTCTCCTTTAACAACCGGCAGCAGTAATATGTAAAAAAAATCAGTTTCATGTGGTAAAACATTTCCTTGCAGTTTTTTTTAACTCATGGAAATCAGTTGTTACATTATTGTTGGTGTTAGTTTCAGAAAGTTTCAGAGTATGCACACGGAGGGCAAGACAAAATGAAGAGTAAATGAAGAAAATCTAAAAAGTTTTTTTTTTCTTTAATAACGCTGCCTCATGTATAGCAAAGATATTGTACCCATTGTGTTTGAGCTACCGTATAACATAAATGGCTAAGATAAATAGCATGGAGACATCAATATATAGAGTTTTATCAAGGAAACGCTGAATCAGTGGATTTGCTCATTTTTTCTGTCTCGTTTATCGCATTTTGTTTAGCACATTTTAGTCAGTCTTTTCCCTGTAAACGATTTTGAAACGGCATGTGCTTAAAACTGTCGTAAGATATTGGAAAGTAGGTGCAAATCACAACCAACCATCACACGCACTGTACGGGTACCTTGTTTTTACCCACAGAACTCTAAACCTTGTCATAACTGGAATTAATCGGATCGTCTTTGCGCAATAGCAGCACTTTTTGACAGTTCTTATGTTGTTATTGTTTCTTTTCTTTTACTTATTCCTTTGCTTTTGTTTCCTTTCTTTTCTTTTTTTGTCTTGTAGATGTGAACATTTGTTCTTTTTCTTTCTAGCATTGTTTTGGGTGAAAAAGGTGTTTTCGATATAGGCCTATAGTTAAAGTGGTAAAAATCTCATGTTTTGTGCTTGCTTTCAAATGGCACTTTTGGCGCCAAAAGTTGTTGGAGTCAACATTAGTTGTCATGGTACCCAATACAGTAAAGCGCCTTTTTGTCTGGAGTTGAACAGTGAATGACAAAAATTTGCAGACTGACACATGCACGGTCACTTCCCTATATTGTTTATTCAATGACTTTCATATTGACCACAATTACACTAGATTTCTGATATAAATATCATTCTTATTGAATTGTTTTCACATGATGTTTATTGCCAGTATTACAGGTGTGGGGGNNGGGGGGGGAAGTGCTACTCTATGTTATCATTCTGGATTGTGCAAATTTTAAAAATCTCTCAGTTAACAATTTACAGTTTGAATACCGACAACTTTTTTTCATATGATCCACTCAATGATCCGGGATTCAGAATATGGTTCGGACGGGATCAGACTTGAACCGTCCCTGTTGAACCCACAATCGGGTAAATAATTCAATCTTCTATAGAGCTCTAACGAATAGGCTCAAGGGTTAGAAAGCGATCAAAAGTTAAAAATTACCATAGCAACCAAACATTTTCTGAAAGCCTTGCGCTTTACTTCCCCTGAAGCATTTTCTAGTTGTGTTTTCGACATCACCTCACCTATATGGAACCTGTATAGTTCATCAACGACCTAGAAGGATTTCATATACCCTAGGAGATGACACATAATATAGCCAGCAGGAAATGAGTTGTGAGTAAATGTGATCAAGCATCAAGCTCACATTTGTAAACAAAACAGATGGCCAATAATAAGTCTGGAAACTTTTAGATTGAGCAGAAAATTATGATTTCTATGAACTTGTTGATACGCCAAGATGTTTGTGGGCATTTTTGTTGACACTGTGTTTGCTAGACCTAAACTAAAAGATGTAAAGGCTACCAGGTAGGGATGACCAGAGCACAAATCCACGAATTGTCTGGCCGTGTTTGATCAACGAACGATCTCATATAAAATCAATTTACAAAGCAACAATCTTAAAAAAAACAGGTAAACGAATCTTTCAACGCTCACCCCTCCCCGTGCCTTTTGGGGGTCAACATGAGTCAAATGGTTCACTGGTTTAAACAGATTTTGTTTTGCCTTGCAATAGTTGTAATCAAGGTTTCGTGAAATTAAAGTGATTATATGTCAGTCTTAAAACAACAATCCATTATTGCTTTGTGGGGACGTAATAAGAACAACTGCTGGTCATCTTCAATTTGAAACGCACCAGTGACATGCGAGGTTGAAACTATCACATGACACAAGGTGTTATAATTGAAGAAGTAGTCACGTGATCCAATACATGTTAGTTATGTCACATGGATGTAAGCTGTGAATGGTCGAGGGACCACGTTTGACGGTTATTGAGTAGGACGTAGCCTCCGTAGTACATATTCCGTTTGTTTATTCAGCGCTAAACTCAGAAACACTTGCTTAATGGAAATTCCTGTATGATACTGGTTGTATTTCCACGCCCCGCTGTGTGATGTGTTTGGTACCACTACGGAGAGTGGAATGAATGACTCGGCGCGCTATATATTGAATCCATGGCACACCGACTGCAGCATTTATGTGAGGTATACATCGTGTTTGTATGCAGGAAACTAATCGATCACTATAAACCTGTATCTTACTGCTTCGTAATAATCGGACACTTCCCGCCAACAATTTCAGAATGAAAAATTCAGACGATAGATACTTACACACGGTAGTATGTTACAACCATCTTCTTCTGTCCTTTTCTTTCCTCCCCTCCCCTCCCAAAGAGAAAAGTGCAAACCGAAGAGCCATGCTGAGTCATCACTCGGTTCTGCGGAATAAGTTTGGTGGCGGTATCCTACTACAACATCACAGCTATGGTTTAAAATTCTCAAAATGGATGTAAGCCTATGTGGATAAATATTAAAGCAGTCATAATTAACTAGGAAACTCAGTTAACCGATGGCGAAATCTGTTCGTTACTGAAAGAATTACTTAATGATTAGCGTAGGTCAAATTCAGAATCTTTAATCAATAACCCCGGCATGCCATGGTTATAATTCTCTTGCTTTAGTCTTTGGCTGTTTGATTCATAATAAACTACATTTTTTTTTATATGTGATGTTAATTTAGCTTTTTTTTCACCACATCTTCTCACCTACTAGATTATTCCTTGATAAACTGACCATTTTTACAACTTCTGCAACTTTCTCTCAGCTACTCTCGGTCTGCAGCACCCTCACTTCCAACACACAATCTCTCCCCCTCCCCCACCACCACCACCAAACCACCCCATAACAATCATCCCCCACCCAAGAACTTTAAGCACTGAAACACTTCAAGTCTGTTTCACATTTCAATAGTTGTTGGTTTTCTGTCGAATCAGGCAGTTTTTGTTAGTATAAAGGAACCCTTTTCGCAATCTCAGACACAGCGTCATTTTTGGTTCTAGTCCGAAACCTTGTTTAGACCTTGACTCTACAACCAGCTAGACGCCAGGATTTGGTCAATATTATTGATAACCGAGAAACTTAAGGAAATGAAATAACTTAGTAACGTATTAATGTCCTGTTTCTTATCTGTTTATCGTCTGCTAATCCAAAAGTCTTTGTCAAATGTTTTCGTAATTACTGATACCAAACTCCTTTTTATCAATTTAATTTTTACATTGTACGGATCTATCGATGGCTACACATGTGAACGGTGCAACAACAAAGGAGATAAACGATACCATGTAGAAAAAAAATAAGCACACTGACGGGGTGGAGGAGAGATCAGATCCTGGTGGTGAGAGAGTAAAAGACCCATCCTCCCGTCGTAATCAGCGTAGTACTTATACCCACGCAAAGTGACGCTTACAAGATGGCAGTTTTGCCAGTCTCTAAAATATCGTGTAGCAACTTTTTTTTTCTTTTCTTTTTTTGCATTTATCTTATAAACAAAAGTAAAGATTTGACCTTTGATCTTACATCCCTCGATTGATTTCATTTTTATCCCGAGTTGGTTTATTAGCAGTAGCCCGTATCGTACAAGGGACGGATATGTTACGGGAACATTATGTTCCGGTGACGATAAATCTTTCGGTTAGCTGTCGTCCGACCATAAACATAGCCGCCGCTGTTAAACGTTTCTATACTCAGATGTTCTTCCCACTCAGACGTCGGACAGAACAATTTACGACTCTTTGTTTTAATGTGTTGAGTGTTGTCAGTAAGATGGTTGTAAAACTTCCATATGATATACTGCCGTCTTTGTAAACTTTGTTCGACTTTCGTCATCAATTTATCATGGCTTGTTAGTATACATGTACCCCCTTAACAGTTTTTTTCTCTTTTTTTTTTTCCCTACCCATTTCGAAGTTAAATCTTCGGTCGCGATCTTTTTCTCAGTGACTTTGAACTGATTTGTCCCCCCCCCACATTCTCCTGTCACAGTGAGTTGGGGACGGGCAGTCTAGGCTGCACGCTGACACATTAAGTAACAGTCAGATTTACACAAGGTGCAAAATAGTACCATAAAAATGAAAAAAAAAAAACATGACAAAATTGAATTCACTGCATGGTCATGGGACCTTTCATAACAAACATTTAAGGTGAAGGGGATGTTGTGAGGGGTGTGGGATAAATGTTGGGGGTGAGGGGGGTGAGGGGTTTAAATATTATACTTACTGCACAAGGTGCTTAGTAACTTCATAGAGGGTGAAAAGAAAAGCAATGCAATACAACGAACGTTCTTCCCGCCTCTTCTCCCAGAAATAATCCTTTGTTGCATCATTAGTGACGTCATAGGCCGAAGGCACTCTGTAGGAAGGTGCCACGTTACCGCCGAAGAGAATCAATGGAAGTTAAATATATTATAACTAGTTTCAAATCCATTGTTTTCTCAGTTAATATCTTTATGATATCTAAGAGACCTTCAGAGAATTTTAGTCTTCCAACAACACTTGCATGATTTTTTTGTTTGATTTTGTTTTTCAGTACAATGAAGGTCTTCAGTTCGATCAGGGAGTGTCTATTCGAAACAGCAACTCCATGGTTAGAGCTTCTCTAAAGCTACCGTCATTTCGAACAACTATCTCTTCAACAAAATATTTCAAGGAACATAAATCCGTCCTGTATCTTTCACACTAAAGTTGATGTATCCTGAAACGTTATCAATACTTTCTTGATATTGTAGATTCAAATGGTTAAGTCTAATTGCTATCAAGGAATGCCATCCTAAATTAGAAACACTATCATCGGGTACTATTTCGTTCCTGCAAGGTTCTTTTTTTTTTCTTTTTTTTTCTGTCTTGTCGGGTCCTTGAGAAAGACAAACAGAGTGCCGCATGTATTACATATTGGCAGGGTGTGTGTCGCAGGATCGGTTACAATGAATTGGGATAGACATGTCAGAGAAGTCACTAAATTTTCATCTCGAGTTCCTGACCTCGGGGCACGAATGATTATCGTTCGAGAAGAGGAGACAGGTTTGGCTCTCTTTAATTGGAAGATCAAGACTGAAATTGTGAAGAAGTAATAAAGAGCTGCCGTGGACGGACATCAGCCGGGTATCTTCCGGGAAAGGTAACTCTGTCTCCCTCTTTCTGATGCGGTAAACTTTGCGAGGGAGGAAAGCTCGTTCATGTGATGTATCATTGACCGAATATTCGATCTTGAGGTCACCACCTCTCTGAGGTTGAGCCTTGCAGATGACAAGACGGATCGTATTAGGCCCCAGACACATCTACACGAAAATTAGCCAGTAATTGGTTGTTGTTTGATCAATGATACATTGAACCTGGTGAACTCTTGCTACTTTTATTGGTTGCATCATTAATGTTCTCATTGTTCGCACATCATAGCCCTAAATGACTGATGGCTTAGTCCATAACATATACCGTACCGTACTACATTGCCTGGGAATCCAGACACGTCTATACTGAACTGCAATTTGATCAACGTTACGTCTCAGAAAAGAGTATTAAACATTTCGGAAAAAAACTATATTTGGAAATAAATCTTTTTCTTTCAAGAGTACCATTTTAAAATAATGTAACATACCTGAAAATAAGATCCCATTCATCTACCTCCCACCTTCATCATAACTTGTTCTATTTGTGAGGTATAAATTCATGAAAAATGTTTACTTAACTTGAACTAGGAATAGTCAATTTCGAAATTATTTGTGACGTCCTAGAATTCTTGTACTAGTCACATTGTACCTGCTTTAGAAATTGAAAAGTTTAAATTACCATGAAAAGTTTCAGTACTGTTGCTCGCATAGCATGTTGCATGGAGATGGCCTGTAGACCCTATAGTTAGATAGCATTAAAGACTAGTGATGGTATTCTGTGCCAAAACGCAATGAATTTGGCGAAAGAAAACAGAGAGACACTTTATCTTGAGCAGTACGGTACGAGTTATTGTGCAGTCTAACCATTTCAAGTTGAGTGAAGAAACTTCAGCATTTTATATCTCAGATCAGGAATATCCTGTGAAGATGGAATTCGGACCATTTGATTTGACGAATTGATTTTATTTTATTTTTTTTTTTTACTTTGAGTACATTTTAAGACCATATTGCTCCAGCATTTCATTTGGTCTGAGATTTCGTTTCCCAGAACTCAGGATGCGTAGGTGATCTTATATGAGATATTTTACTGATTACAAATGTTAGAAACAAAACTAATTCGCTCTTTAAGATGACCTGCTTTACATGTAAATCCTTGGCGAGCCATGAAATTCAGTGATTGGGAAATCACTGAAAATTTTACCGATCGCGACGGAATTAGTACCTTCCTGGAGCAGCTGGACCTTCTTACTACTGCTTTCAATAAGCCACCTCCCTGGCTTCACCTCAAGCTACAGAAACACCATTGAGAAAAATAATAATAATAATACCACAAGCTGTGTTTCAAGTTCACTTTTGGAGATGTAGGACTATTACAAGTGTGAATTGGTAAAAATTGGGACTAGAGGCAGCCGAAAAATTGAAATGAGTCAAACTGACCAACTTTAAATTGGTAGCTTATAGACTGTACACCAAAGACAACGTTTGTTGAAACAGTATGTTCAGTGCAGTCAGTTATGTCGTTGTGTATTCTATACACTGCTGCTAACGTTTCCACTCTCAGCAAACTTAACATATATTTCTTGTTCTTCTCGATATGTGATATAGGGCCTATATATGGTATTCATCATAACTTCTATGAATAACATGTATGTTACAAGGTATGGTATATGTTATAACTCACTGAAAAGTGGAAGGTCTGCAATTCATCGATTGGCTCCTCACGGCCTTCCTTCCCCTTTCCCCTCCCATTGCCAACTAATTCACTCTGCTCTAAGCAGTCCGCGGTCTGTCTGGCCCAACCCCCTTCCTTCTCCCCAGTATTGATAGAACACTGGGCTTACGATTCGTCACGATTCGTCACACACCAACATTACTTCCATTGGTTCAGGTGTTTACCTTTCTCAAGACCTTTGTTCACCTTTCCCTTTAAAAATCTTCATTAAAGTGGGGCATGCGATTTATTTGTTTTCCATACCCCGTAATACAACTAAAGTCACATTTACATTATATAGTTCTGTTAATGCGAAATATTTCTTGATTGCTGATGCCCAAAATTTATTCCACTTAACAATCATATCATACATCATCAATCACCGATGATATGATGTTATGTAATATGTAATAATGTCTCTTGTGACCTACTGCAATAGTCACAATTTGGGGTTATTGAACGGTACTAAGTCAGGACTTGTTTGAGGTATAAAACACAGAGGATATGCGAAAGTTGACCCGGTGCAAAACTGCTGTCAGTACTGTGTTAGGTTGATACGGTAAGTGGTGGTAAAGCAAAGTTGCTGTATTTCTCCTAATGTGTCAACTGCCATATTGTGTAGTTACTTTCCTCTTACTTTTTTTTCTCGGGGGGGGGGGGTGAGCCCTTTGGGGAGGGAGTTGCTGGTCCTGTTACATTTTGTGGTCAATAAGAAATATTTAGTAGCCTTTCATTCTTTAACTTATTCCGTGCTAGACCCGGCAAAGTAACCTTTAACCTTGTACCGATATCTTGAACCGTTCCACTCCGTATGAAAACGCAATAAAACACGGCAAAACCCACTAATATTGCCAACCAATTAACTATTTTAGCCTATCAGTGTCATTTTTAATGTCTGACTCACTTCGCTGTTTTTTGTGTCTATCACGATTTCTGCCTCATTATCGACTGAGCAGCAAATTGGGTGATGTATAGGCGTTCCACGTGCCTTCCAGGTATACATACCGTTGCTATGAATGTACTCCCGTGCCTTGTCCGCAAAGAGCTAGGTGACAAACTCAGTCAGTATCAAAATAAACCCGTCCGTGCTCCCGTTTCTTATTCTTCCCCATTCTCAATTACCTTTTGGCTGTCCAAATCATCAAAACCATGATGTTTTCACAAAATAGTTTTAAGTATTAAATAATATCATTTGACATCCCTGACAAGGCCGCTGCGAGAGTGATCCCAAACAGGCCTTGACTCGTACTGTACTCGATCCGAAATAGCCGGCGGTCCTAAATCAAATACCATCCGAGGAATACGTCTGACCCGAACTATCAATTTTTTCGGTGAGAATTTAGGACTAATTTGTCATTTGATAGACACTAACTTTTCTGGTAAAATTAGAAAAGAAAACTAACTGTTGGCTGTCTAACGATTTTTGTTTTTGTTTTCCTGAAAGGGTGTAAGAAAATGATCATCAAGAATCGGCGTAATAAAAAACGAATTATTCAGGCCTATGTCCACTACGATCTTGACCGGTAGTATTCAACGGCGTTTAGTACGTCAGCACTGAGGCCTATCCAACGACACACGATGTCCCCATTTTCAATCACACGAACTATAGTGTCAGCTAATTTTCCAAGCAGCAAAGCCAAGGTTTACCATCGAAGTTACACTGCAGTTACAGACAGTAGAGATGAGACTATCACTGAACGTAGATTATTCCAGTTTGCATATATGTTGATGGAAGTCTTACAAAACTCTTTAGTGAAATGACAATGAATTGCTGAACATGTGAGGGAAAAACTCCCTCTAATTCCCAAAATTGTGGTTATATTTAAGCTTTTGAAATTGTGACCGTACTTAATGCATCTGGCCACAGTACAAAGCATTCATTTTGTCTCTGCAAAGTTTGTTAAAGATTTTTTTGGGGGGGGTGGGTGTGGCGTGAAGGGCAAAAGTAACTGTCGTGTGGAGAAACGCGAAATCGAGCGTGTGGGTAGAGCTTTAGAAAGTGGGCTCCAGTGGCCCTAAGACAGAGACCATGGTGGGAGCCAGGAAAGACTGATCGACCACTTGAAATCGGCGGAGGTTTTAGCATGTCTCTGAGATCCATATAGACTGATGTATCAAAGCAGGGGGGGTCGTAATTGAATGGGATTGGAGATAAGAATCGAGCTGAAGATACAGAAGTCTAGTTTTCTCTTTTTTTCTTCTTTTTTTTGTTACAAGCAGATGGGGCAATTCCTAAAATAGCCATATGTAGATTCTTTTACATGTTTTGACATATAACTTAAATGTTATAATGTCGTATGTGACACCGAGCGACAAAAGACAGAAAAAAAAATTAATTCCTGACTGGCAATGCTGGGGCATTGACTTTCTGCAAACTGTAGCAGACGACAAATACCATATTGTGTTTATTTTCTAATCCCGTATATTAAAGTCATAAAGAATTTCCAAGAATGATACAAAAGACAGATTACTGTGTGACTTGTAAATAATTGACCAAGGATAGCCTTTTGTTGTTTATCAAACAGTTCATCCTAACGTTACTGTTAATATCATACACTGGTCATTGGTGAACCCTGAATTTTCTATACTCCATTAGTGCGTGGTCATGAATTCATAATCCCAACTTGTCATCTGTTGCTCTACTTATCCCCCTGCCGCCGATTCTACTCTGGTCTACCTGAAACTGGTCCGAAGTAGAGTGCATTATGGTTTCTGAGAAATAGTCTGATCATACTTCCATATTCTGTTCATACTTCCGTGTATTATTTGATCCCTTAATACTTACGGTAGCTTTCAAGCATGCCACCAAGTATGGTCATACTCATACTTCCATGTGTGGTTTGATCAGCCTCAGGTTTGATGTGTTGCGTGAATTTAATGGTTTTAGACTATACTTTCATTCTACTTAATTTCATATGTGATGTGATCGTACTCATCTTCTGTGTGACATTAGTCTGATAAAAGGTATGATCTTATGCATATATACCATTGATGGTTGAGTCATACTCCCATTCTTCAACATACATAGCTTGATCATACACGCAAGGACATGGGATGGACTATCATTTGTAGTTGATCACAANNCCCCCCCCCCCTTCAGTGAATGAACTATCATTTGTGGTTGATCACACACTACCCCCCCCCATTCTACTTAGCCCACAGGAGTTGTGTGATCTTGCTCTTACACTTCCATTATACTTAATTATATATGGTCTGACTATATTCTATGATGTATACCGCGTTCATACTTCAAAGTATGTTTTTCGACTATCCATACATGTAACTATCCATACATGACTTAATCATACTTTCATGTACCCTTTGTTAGTCTTTGATACTTTAGTTTGTACACAGTTAAATTGCACCCAGTGCATGTACGGTTTTTTTGCAATGCAATACACGGTGTGTAATGCCACGATTACATTACATAATCGTCGCAAGATGTAATCGTCGCACCGTCCCAGGGGACATCCATGTATTGCGACGTCTCTACGTTTCGACAGCC
>VJOZ01007469.1:0-12280 GCA_009801055.1 Stichopus horrens | reverse complement strand
TTCAAAATGGCAGCTCCCTGACAATTTTTTATGAATACTAAAATTGAAATATCTTGGAAAGTAAGCAACGCCGGTATTTAACTGAAATTTGGTACTGGTGTTCACCATACGCTAGTCTCTCATTTAATATTGTTGAAAGTCCTGACTTGCCTTCTCCTTTAACCCTAACCCTTTTCATGTGGGAATTCATCAGGGAGGTGGTCTGAGGAGAATTCTCCCGGTTGGAATTGCCTGGGTGGGAATTGTTCGGGGAAGGTTGTTGGAGGGGACATTGTCCAAGGGGCATTGTCCAAGGGACATTGTCCAAGCAGACATTGTTCCAGGGGGCATTGTCCAGGTGGGACATGTCCAGGGGTGGAAGTTGTCTGGTCATGGATAGAACTGCTATTTTTCTTTCATACTTTCACACATTTTGGCTTTATATGGTCTTCTCTAAAGTTCTCTTACGAGTCCACTACAGACTATTAAATCAGAGCGTTGTTTTAAAGTCTTGTCTCTTGTGTCCTATTTGAGAGTCGCAGTATTGATCTACATCATCTTCACGTTGTCTTTCAATCGATTTGCAAGGTTTATCCAGAATTCAAAATTTCATTTCTTTTTACCAACGACTGTGAAGTAGATTGTACACTGAGCAATTCATTTGGTTTTCATAAGTACAGAGAAAGAGTCCAGCGTCTGCATTCCATATGACAAGATTCTTCGTATCTCTTGCACCTCCCCTACAAACAATCGATGGAATACGCATTAACTGTTTTAAATGTCTTATCAGAACTGGACTGAAACACAGACTTTTGATGTTCTTGCATTGCTGTTACAAAAACCTCATCCAAGCTTGATAAGCTTTGGCATTGTTTTATTCTGCTGTTTATTACATGTGAACTGTTTTCTCAATTGCCACTGAATTCTTCCAAGAAATCGATACTGCCAAATGATGGATGAACAGTAACTCATTCACACCACTCTCTGATTCATCCAGTTTTGTCAAATGCTAGGACATCCAGGATAGTTTCCCAAGATACAGAGTGATATTTGACATTTATTTCTGCCGCCTAAGTGCCATGTAGGATACTTATTAAATATTAATAACACAGTAATTCTAGAATTTGATGAGGCTCAGATTTAGCCTATACTTCACTCACCACTTAAAGTGTTATACAACTTCCTTTTAATGGGAAAACTATACTTGAACAGTTTTTACACAGCCAGTGGAAAAACATCTGAGGATGCATCCTTTTTGTTTTGAGAAAACCTTAGGTTTCAATTTCGTGAGGGTGTACAGTAGTATTCATAGCTATGATGAGCACTTTTAAAATGAAGAGGCAGCAGAACAAAGAGCCAACAGAGGTTTTAAAAGCAAGCATTAAACAGAAATAAAGTGCTTGTTTCACAGAAAAGGATACCAATATTCTTGTATACAGAATGATAGATTATTCAAAACAAAGAAGGATGGTGGCCTTCTTTGCAAGAAATGCATCCTCACAGACAAAAATTCACTTATTTGTTGCTCAAGAATAATTTGTTCATCAAAACCTGTAGAATTCCAAATGATGCATCCTCCGTAACTCATCTTATACATGAAGTTTCGGGAGATAAATTATTTGCAGATGTTTAAGTAAGATCTTGAATAGTTGAACAATTATGAAAACTATTTCCTTCTATACTATGTTGGTGCATTGTAAATGCCCTTTTTCTCTTAAAATGAAATCAAAAAAGAGAGAAAAAGAGAGAAAAGCAAAAACGCCTGCTTTTCAATGTCCAGTTTCGCGATTGAAATACAGGACTGTGGTTTGTTTCACATAATCTTACATACAACATTCAAGCACAGATATGTATCACATATAAGTAACTTGGAAGTACTCAATAAACAGCCTTCTGGCCAAAGGCTTACACTGCTACCCTTTTGAGGTCCTTAGTGTAAATTTGTTCCCGTAATTACTTGATACTACTGCATATGTTATTCAATTTATTTGCAGACACTTCCACATGATTTGTGCAATGTCTGGCTTGATCTTCAGGTTATATACTAACTGGCTCACTGGACAGGCTTGCATAATGGCAGGCCTATCATAACATGCATGTGTACAGATTACATATTGGGAGCAAGTCCCAGACTGCCAAGGGATACCTCCCAAAGTTCAAAGAGAGGTTGATTGTGACTATTTCAGACCACAGACATCAACAGATGATTTCACAAAGAAAAGCATTAGGGAAGATAAAGCTTTTAATATGGTATCCACAAACCATTGAAGAGAAATAGTAATGTCCTCTGATAGAAAGTCCACTCAAATAATTGCTGGTGCTAAAATGTCCAAGGGACTAAACTTTTAGATTTACAGGATGAATCAGTATTTATCTGTGGCATTGTAAGTTGCCATTCTAATACAATATGCGATGTGGCAATGTATGGCAGAATCTTTCAAAAGATGAGCAGAGTGAAAAGGAGCCTTTCTGCACTTTGTATAAAACACATACCAGTTCTTCAAAACATTTCAGTGCCCATATCTAATACTAGAAGAGCTACGGTCTAACCTAATTCTCCTTTAAGGCCAATATAACTTTAATGTGAAATGCATCTAAAAAGAAGCTGGCTTCATTCAGAAGTTGCAAGGTGAAACCCTAAATGAGAAACCATTGGAATTGTGTTTACATCTATTACACATTTTTGCAATAAAGCTTTTAAAAGTTGGATG
The DNA here is from genome assembly GCA_009801055.1 of Stichopus horrens. Classification (NCBI taxonomy): domain Eukaryota; kingdom Metazoa; phylum Echinodermata; class Holothuroidea; order Aspidochirotida; family Stichopodidae; genus Stichopus; species Stichopus horrens. The sequence continues at coordinate 9,590 of VJOZ01007469.1, read as the reverse complement.
AAACACAGTATAAGCAAGTATTTCCTTTGTTAGGAGGAACCCCTTACTACTGGCCATCTGAATACTTAATTAGTAAGTGATATCAATCTTTTCAAAGATGACAATGTAGGCTTCAAAACCTTCTTGGCATATGATATTTTCAATTGTCCTTGAAATAAAGGTTACATAAACTAAGAATACAGTGAGACATATCAGGTGAGTCCCTCCTCTGGTGTCACAAATTTGCACATTTGGCTTATGTTTATTCATGATGCAATTGAAAACAGAAATCTGTTTGTAAAATGGTCAACATTTGATGGATTTTGGTGAAACTTGTAGCTACTTTCAGTATTTTGTAAGGATTCATTCAGTCAATACTCTAAAATGTGTAAAATGTGTTTATCTCTTGGATCAGCTTGATTTCTGTCCCTAAAATAGCTTCAACTTTGTGCTCATCCACGTTTCTGTATCTCTTGAGATCCGCTGGCGGGGTGACAATTGTGTTCAGCTGGATTGCATCATCCGTGATATCTGGTTGGGTTGCATCAAACCAGAACTAGTGCTGTTCCAAAAAATTAGGTGCTGGCTCAGAAGGTAAATCTCTAGTGCTTCATCAGATGTTTGAACAAAGGCCAAACCATCTGGCTTCATAGCTCAGTGGTTAGAGCGTCCGCACTAGCAAGCGGGAGGTCCCGAGTTCAAATCCCGGTGGAGTCAACTTTTCACCTCATCCAGATTTTCCAAGCTTTGCCGATTTTCATTTCATACACACATACATACACATCTATAACATACTGTACTTCCATGTAGTGTACTGTGCTGAAACACAGCAACAACGTATGCTTATTGTTTGATTGGCACTCCATTTCATCAAACGTTCCTGCTAAAAGATGAAAAGTTTTAAATTTTCCTGTGTGCATGAACAGTCCCATCACATATTTGAAAGTAATTCTTTTGAGTAGCTTGGTCTTATCACTGCACAGACAGATTTAAGTGAGAAGTAAAGATGAGAGTGTGAAGTGTTGATCAATGATGTGTTTACAGAGACTTAAAGAAAACAATTCATTCAGTGCACCAGAGAACTTCTTCTCTGCAATGTATTTTTGGCTATGTATTTTTGGCAATACCAGCAGAAAATAGGCAAATCTGCACTGAGGCTACTGTACAGTTTTTATGTCCCTAAAATGGACGTATTAGGAGTCCATACCTTACAAATGATACTATCAACCAGTATTAACAGTCAAGCACTGCAAGCTGGCTACGGGTAATTCAGGTGACAATCATTCACCACAACTTCATAAGTACTGTCTTTTATCTCAAAGATTTAACTTAATCTCTGACCAGATTTCCAGAATAAATGCAATGTCATCTGCCATAAGATGGACAAAGATTGTGTTCAAAGGCCATCAAACACCACCGATATTCTGGACAAGTTGTCAAATCACTGAGGCTTAATTCTTTATTTGATTGTTAATCAGGTTCCACAATTTGAGTTCTGGAGTCTCTTCTTTCAATTCAGTACAGGCAGCATAATTATTGCTGACTTCCACAGCCTCTCATCCACTGGACTTCAGGGTTCATGTTGGTGCAAACAAAACAGTATCTACCATCATCCATGGGACAAGACAACCTTTTCTTTTCTGGGTAGAAGGTTATTAATTTGATGGATGAATTCATTAAACAGACCAGTCGACAACTTACCAAACTAAGACCAAAAGTGTCATCTGTAAAACAGAAATGACTGATGAGAGTTATCACTTCAAGAAAGAATTTGAAGGTTTAATCCGCAATCTTGTTTGGAGATCCTTACTCTTCTTACTTTAAGATGGACCTGCAGTCTTCAAGCAAACATTCTTAGGTTAATGATTATTTTAACTCTAAAAGCCAAAACTTCAATCTTTTGGCAAAGTGATTTAAAGGCCAGAACAGCAAGCTGCAGATGCTTCTGAAAATGAGAAGCAAAAGAGGGTTGATTCTACTTTTTCAACAAAAGGTGCCTTTATATTCTCTCACATCAATATCTTCAGGGAATAAGATGGGTGGGGGGAAGTATAATCACCTCAGTTCTAAACTAAGTTTCTTCAACCTTGACAGATAGATTGATGGATAAGAAGGATGCAGAAATATAGCCACTATTCAAGAAAGGTTATGCTTGGATGGTGTGTCACCAATACTAAACCTAAATTACAGTGCTGAGACAAAAACTGCTGCAAAAGGAAAGCCAAAAGGCATAGAAATTCCTTGCAAAACATCACTATATATGTACTATTCTGTGGTCAGTTTACTTAGCTTTAAGGCATACCAAATGATACATCCAGTGTTTTCTTCTAGGATCAGACCTTCACTAAGCACCTTGAAGGCAGTTGCAAAAGGCTAACGGTCATCATAACTATAGCGCGGTGCTGAGGTATACAGCACTGGTTGTGAGGAGACAGGATATTGATAAATGAAATAAACCTCACCAAAACACTTAAAAGGGAGATGTGTGATTGTGAAAAAGATCTTCCATAGTTATCTGTGCCATCTTTGCCCCTACATGTCCTCCTTGAAAAGTCAGAACTATGGTTAACCTTTCTCACAACTGTCTTCAGTGTTCTTCTTAGTTTACTCAGTTTATCACTGTCTGCCTGTATGATATTTCCTAGGGCTACAAAAGAGTACCCGAGTGCAGAAAAAACTTAATATCCCACACGCTTGTACAGCAGGAACAAACACACATAAACATCACATGAACATCTCACGTTTCAAAATAATTCTTAACCAGGACAACGTCATAGACATTTTGTGCTCAAAATGGAAACTCACTGGCAAGAGAGAAACTAAAAATTAATGTTTCTCTTCCCTTTTGGTGTAACTTAAATTCTCTAAAGCAACCTTATTTCTTAGTTGAGTTGTTCAGGTTTTTTTTCATTAGCACTTAAAGCCCAAGCAAGAGCACATACAGACTGTTTATTTCCAGAAAAAATACAAAATTACTTATTCCAAAATTAAATCAACAATTTAGCGTACTTTAATACTGAGACCCTTCACTGCAGCTTTAACTGCGTAAGAAGAGTCCCACCGTGTTTGTCATCTCAATTCTCATCATGACTTCCCTGCCAGGAAAATGGAACCGCCTCAAAATGCCAACTGGCTCATCCTTCGGGGAACAGCAGTCGTTCTAATTCCACCAATTCGCTGAAGAATCCTGATCCATCGTCCAGCTATGAGGAAAGTAGATTGACTTCTCTGTGCTCTACATTTGATTTCAAATCTCTGTATCTCTTCCTCTCCCTCATTTCTGATACACACACGTACACATGCCATAAGATAGTGGAATAGGTTGCCAAGACAGACATTTTTTCTTTTACAAAGAAACGCCAACTCAAGCGTGAATGATGACATAAGCGGACTAAATTTGTTGTTGAAATCACCCGACAGGATTGCATGTGACAAACACAAAGTGCATAGATGTAGCTCTAAATTTGCAGAGATCACATATAGTGGTTTCCTTCCAGAGACTACAATTATTGCTGCCTAAAGATAAATGTGAAGTTCATGTGATAAATTTAGCTCACTTAATTGATAATTCCATGTAGACCTGAGCAAATATAATATATGGTGAATTTTATATCACGTTTACTAGCATGTAAGTTTCTTTGTGTGAGTGCCAAATGCATGCCGTATTTGCTGCCCCATTCTCTATAAAAACACATACCAATGAACTCATTTGGTTCTGTTTTTTACCAATTTCTAACATTCTGAGGGATCCAGTTTTGAGGATACAACATGTTAAAACTCTTGAACAACTTACTTTCATTTTGTGAAAACTTAAGACCAGAGAGGAGGATTAAGCGGGATCCCGAAATCCACAAACTACCTCTATTCACAGTAGTGGTATTCGCAGTAACCGGCTGCTGATCTGTTCATGTGAGTACCACTACTGTTGAATACCTAGTAAAACTGTAAAAAAGTATCGGTACCGCCTCAAACAAACAAACAATTTTCTTTACTTCCAACATAGTGTTAACACTTAGGCATACATAGCAACATCAAAACAGACCAAAAATATATTTCACATCAATATCTCACAAAAAAAGCAAAACTCAAGACTTCTGAAAGTCAATGTAGTCACCCCCGTAAATGATCATGGTTAGCCTGGTACACAGTGGCAGTTACTGTCTTATAGTTAATAAAGCAGTCACTTTGCATTACGATGAGTCATGCACACCAACAGGCCAGGCCTAGGCACATTGCCTATTTTGTTTAACTAACTTAATATAAATGAACAGTAAAGTATCTGTGCATCAAACTAAATGAAAGTTAACTAAAGAAGAACAACTCAGCTATGAAGAAATAAAAATAGTTACTTTTAGATATCATTTTCACAGTGCCATTTTCATCTTTTGTTTCAAATGCATGCCTCCTGAGGGCTCATCTTTCTATGTTTTTTAGCTCCATGTATTCCTCTAAGTACGAAGTGGCTTATTTGGTTACTTCATCAGGTTTGAAATGTTATTGTCACAGGTTCAACCCCCAGCCAGAAATGCTTTTTCCATGATTTTGCTTTAATACTTGTTAGCATTTTATTTTTTCTCTACTGTTGAAGGTATCGGTTTGAAAACCTTAACTCAATTTATCACATAGCTGCAAATCCCAGCACATATTTTGCTTATTACAAGTGGGGTTGTATCAATTTTGTCAGAAGGAAAGCAGAACTATAGGCTATTACAGCAAGGCCTAGGCAAAATGGGGATACAATTTACCTTTGATAATTTGGTGGAACTTCAACAAATAATCCACTTCAATGTTACAGAAGCCTGTTTACAAAACTTAAGTGACTGTCAATACCATGATAATCAAGTTACATATCTGTAGTTACAAACCACACAAATGCATGAACTGCAAATCGTTGCAACAACTATAACCAGGGAGCTGTTATTTACATGGAGGCAGTGCGTTTTGAAGTGAAGTTTGTGCTGCCAATGTCACACCCTAATGTTTTCTTTGTATACTAACTGAAGTTTCTAAAGACAAGGATTAGAAGATAAACATGATAACAACTCTGTCGTCTGCTACANNGAGGCAGTACACTTTGAAGTGAGGTTAGTGCCGCCAAGGTCACACCGTAATCTGTTCTTTGTGTAGTGACTTAAATTTCTAAGGACTTAAACCGGATCAGGAGCCAAACACAATATCAGCTCTGTCGTCTGCTACAGCAACAGAACTTCACTTTGACTCTCCCTACTGCTAAAACATTGTCAGTCCTCACAAAAATAAATGCCTTTTTCAGCCTTTCCACACTCAGTGACTCATATGGCAATGCAATATTTTGTATATCTAGATAAACAGCTCCCTGAACTAACAACAACAACAACAACAACAGGGCTTTGACCAGACCCAAGTGTATGGAACTTATTGAATGTTGCATAAACATTTGTGTGAGGGTCTCTTACGCTGAAACACAAAGTCAGTGAAATCGTAGTAAAAATGTTGACAAACTAATTCCTAGGCGGAGAAAATATTTCCTGATGACACTTTGGCAGGTGAGGATTTATTGTTTCCAGATATGATTGGTCATTATGTTCATGTGACGTAACCATGGTTCAGCAACCTCAGACATGGACCATCATAGCTACAAACAATATGCTGCATTGATGTCTAGTATTGGCAAACATTACAGGCCTACCAATGTAAAGCAATTTTATGTCTGTTATGACAACGAACCCTTGCAATGTTTACAAAAAAACCTTACATAACCATGCCAAGAGGTCTTGATAATGGAGCAACAAAAACAAAAAAAATTTTCTTCTGCAATAGCTCTACCTTTCCTTTTTTTATGACCTCAAGGTGGATTGCGACTACAAGTTATGGATATATATAACAATATTTATTATTGTGGGCTATAGATGCTCGAACATTCGATGTAGGCCTAATGTTACAGAAATCAGGTAGCATAGGAATTATAAAAAAAATCGAAATGAACCCGTTTGAAATGTTTGTAAGCTGCTTTTTACAGTATCTGAGAACAAATCAGTGACCTTTTTATAGTAGCTGAACCACTGGTTGGTCTATACTAAACTATCCATTGTCCATTATCATATTATCCCCCTGCCCCCGCCCAATGGGCCTTTTAGGACAGTCCTAGCCAAATATTACACATTGGAAATGTGTTGCTAGAGAATTAACTCTGTTAAATTAACTCTGATTAATACTTTGCTGACTGGTAGATCACGGGTAGCAACCATCAGCATATGTCGTCAAAGACAATCGTGGTTCTATGATTGGTCAACCTGTCAGGTAGACCATGTGACCCTGGGGTAATCCAAGGATCTACCAATCAGCAAAGTATTGCAAAATCTTTCTAAGAACAGGGTCTACATTTTCTATTTCTAATGTATTCCTTGTCTACTCTGTCTGAGGGGAATAAAGAAAAGGTTAATAACCTCTAGTAAACAACGGAGGACTGAACTTTGTATGACCCTTTAGAGTACGGTGGGGTAGAATGACCATCTCTACACAACATTACGTGACAAATTAAGTTGTAAGTAATGAACAGTAATCAGATCACCACTTATTGTTCAGTGGTGACTTGTCATTGAATATCTAGGCCGTAAATGGTGACACATGATCACATTGACCAACAATATGAGACCGATTTAGATCTTGTGTATAATACTGCTGTCAAACCATGCTGAAGCTGCACAAATGAGACATTTTTTTCCTCGTTGTTTCAAGATTTTTTGTCAATCCTACCTGAAGACATGAACACAAGTTACTGCATCACCATCACACATATAGCATATGCCATAGCATATAGCACAGAACTTCTTGTTTTTATCACTCTGAACAAGTGGTCAGTACCAGTACTTCGGTAATTACCAGTACTGATGTGCCCAAAAAACTGGTACTGATTTTTGGGGTACCGTCCAACCCTCTTGTTTGTATTGTTCTAGGTTTTCATGGACACTCAAGTTAGAGTGCCTCACTTATCTTACTCAAGCAAGATTAATATAATATACTGAAAAGCAAATTGAAATTCTGTTTGTGTTACTAAATATGCTAAAATATGTACAGAGATACACGTCTGTGACATTTCCAGGGACTTTCTAGTTCTCACATAATCTTGAAACTTCAAATAAGGAGTTAAGGAAGTCTAACCTGAGTTTTAAATTTTATCTTTGTTGTGGTGGATGGTGCTAGGAGTGTGTGCCCTAACTCTTCCACCCTTGCTTCAATCCACAATTCAAGGGCTTCTTTGGTTAGTGACTTTAATGCAGTAAGAGTAAAAACGATGTTACATTTAAATTTGACCTGTATCTCAACACAGGTTCAAGGCTGATCAACACATGTGCACTGGTTTCAATCTCATATCATCTCTACAATCTTCATACGATGGAGATCAACATCATCCTTAAGTCTCCTCATCAAATCATACAAAACAAGGCCAGGAATTGATTGAATTCAAGACTTCAGCCTAAAGTTAGAGGAAACCATCAAAATGATTCATTATCCCAAGGTAGAGGATTGAACACAAAATCAAAGAAGAAAAAAAAGCAATTACTCCTTCAAACCTGGCATGTTGTATTGAATGCAACTGTTTTTCTTGTTTGTACTCATTTCAAACTTTAAGAAGTTTCAGCAAAAAAAGAATAAATCATAGATGTTTACAGAGACAATGAAGTAATGGTATCTTATTTAAGTTCTAATCACCACACTGGTAAGCCATTGACCCAAAATGATTTCCCTCCTCTTACAACACCAAGGTACTAAAATTGATATAAATCTTCTATTCAACATGGGCAATACACATACTAAACATGAAATCCTTCACAATTATTAACCTTCTTGAGATAAAGTGTTTACAAGATTTTGACTACTAAATACTGAACTACTGAATATGAGCGATAAACATGCAAAGTATGAGATTACTCACAGCTTGTCTTTTTGAGATACAGGCATAGTCAAAATTTTGACCCATTAACCTCTGGTGACTTCAAAGGACCTTTGACCTCCACCAAAATCAGTAGCTATTATCTACTTAACATGGGCAATCCACATGCTAAATATAAGATGACCTTTGACCTCCACGAAAAACAAATAGAAATCTTCTGCTCATTATTACCAACTCACACACCAAGTATGACATCAGTCATGGTTAGCCTTCTGGAGATATTGTGTTTACAAGGTTTTTTCAGTGTGACCTCTGGTGAACTCAAATTAAGTTTGACCTATCAAAAAACAATAGGGATCATCTACTCAGTATGACCAACACACACCAAATATGAGATCAGTTATGGTTACCCTTCTTGTAATACCGTGTTTACAAGCAGTGCAACATACTGTACATATACACACCTCCATACACATGCACACACACAACATCACCATCGCATAGAATAAGTCTGCCTTCCGCAAGGAATCAAAAACAGAAGGGCTTTTGTACTCATCATGGTTGATCAATAACACTGTGCTATGTATGAGATCATTTCAAAATTATGTTCTGGAGATATTGTGTTCACAAACTTTTCACAGTTTGATCTTTATTGACCTCAAATGTCCCTTGAGCTGAATAAAAGCAACAAGGTGGTTCTCATATACACAATGTAGGCCATCAAAGGCCACATCTAATAGATCAGATAAAGCTTCTTGTAATACTGTGTATTCAAGGTTTTCACAGCTTACCACAAATGACCTTTAATCTTCAAGAAAGGCAATGAGGCCCTTGTACCCAATTTGGCTATCAGTGTAGCATATATGAGATCATTCCAAGCTTGTCTTCTTGGGATACTGTGGTTTGTTGTCAGGGTGACCTCTACTGACCTCAAATGACCTCTGATCTTCACCAACTTGTCTTTCTAAATGTGGTTTTATCAAATGAGATCATGATCAATGATTGAAGAGAGGTGAGACTCTGGGAATCAGACGACAGACCTCCTCACAGTGTTGAATTTTCTGAGCAGCTACACCAGTTACAAGCTCTGTGTGAACAAGGGGGGACATGCAAGACTATCACTCTTGCAAGCGACTTCTACCTGCTTCAGGCAGCATCTGTGTGCGCTCATATTTACAATGGCAATGTGATTAAACAGTGCAGTCTGGAAAATAATAGGTCTTTTACCCCAATTCTGACCCCCCTCACCCCTAAAGCAAAACATCCTAAGCTAGTAGTATTTAGCCGAGCTTGTTAAGCATTAGCTAAGTATTAGCAAAACACTGATAACTCGGCCAAAACCATGAAACTCAGAGACATACTGTAAAGGGTAGCAGTCTTCATGTCTGTAGATTACTTCAGATTAAACTGAATGATGGCGATCTAGTATTCCTGGTGACACTTAGTCGTAATCGAAGACATCTAGTGACCTATATGTAATTGTTGGTGGTTTCTTTGCTCTTTAGTTTAGGTCACAAAAAGTGCCAGCCAGTTTTAGTTGTAGATAGCTCCAGTTTTTTAGTTTCACTCACTAAACTCAAAAGTCCCACTACACTGATCAAAATAACACACGGAACATTCACTTTCAGCCTGCTGTAGTGAGGGGCGGAACATTCACTTTCAGCCTGCTGTAGTGAGGGGGGAACATTCACTTTCAGCCTGCTGTAGTGAGGGGCGGAACATTCACTTTCAGCCTGCT
>VJOZ01007456.1:4303-20368 GCA_009801055.1 Stichopus horrens | reverse complement strand
ACATTCAAAAACAAAGAAAAAGTTCAGATCAAACATAATCTTATCTTTTTGGTTTTTCAGTACACACACAATCACTTTAATAACTGAATTATTACCAACGGTTCCATTCGCTGGAACTCTGATCATAAACTATGAGTCTATGTTGTGTTATTAGCGTTAACTTCCATTGAAAGCATAACGTAACATCAAGATAACGAACGGATAATTAGAACAGTTAATGGAATTAAGTCGGTAAACTACTTTAATGTCAATGTCTAATACTGCCATAACAAGTACGGTAGATGAGTCTTCATTTTACAGTTTATTTAGCAAATGGCTGAAGACGAAAAAAAATCATGTTACACAAACTTTCACTCAAGTGCAAATAAAATCATGACTAACATGTTGCTGTTAATTAGACATAATTAAAACACATTCTTCGTGCGTCTGCCATATGGAAAATTTTCAGTCAATAAAAGAGTTAACATTATAGGCTACGTAATAACAATTAATAAATAATATGTCCAGCCCGTGGATGTAATTACCAACTTCTGTGGTGAGAAAAATTACATTTATAGGTCGGCTGTCTGAACTTCAGTGGTTCACAGTTTCGATTGGCTTAACAAAGAATATCTGGTCACGTTAAGTTATTGAATGGTGGGAACTGCAGCTCAATGAATTCCGTTCTCCAGGTGAACTGAGTACATCTTGACTTATACAATCCCATTGGATGGCTCCGCCACTATAGAGGGAACTGTATATAGCGGTATATACTTTGTGAATAGTAACAAATGTGACAGAGTAAACTAGATAAATATCGCACGTAGTAACACGTGCAGTTTGGTCTTAGACATGAACGACACAGAGATTGTTACTCGGTTTTACCAGGGTGCCTTATCAAGTGGCATCAAGAAAAATGCGAGAGCGCTTACCGTTGTAGTATGTTCAAACCCCAGGGTATACGATGTGCGTATAGGCTTATATATGTATTGCAACAACTGAATAATCACGAAGGCTACTTTGGTATTCTCTCAGATATTGAACTTTCATGTGAAACTAACTTCTGGCTTCAATTTCGACCGTTACCCCCTCCCCCCCACACAAGTAAAACATCTCGGGCGATTTATGATTCCAGTGTTTCTGTTATTGCGACATCACTAACTAGCTTACCAAGAGATAAATGTGTCACTTCAAGTTGTCACAAACACGAGAACACTTACCAGGATAAAGCAGCCTCTGCAGAAGTGGTATACACTCTAGCTACACCACTGTGCTAACATGCCAAAAATGAGCTTAATATCACGGGACAAATCTGTCTAATACTCCTTGTTTAAGTCAACTATCACCGTATGACTAAAGACTTCGTTAAATTTCAATTTTGATAGTCAGCGCCATAAGCTGTGACTAGTGATGTCGTCCGCTGCGGTGTCCATTGCAACAGTATGGTTGTATGGATGGCGTAATCACCGAAGCTTACAGAATTGCATTGATGTCACATAACAAACCTTTTCTATAAAGGTACTCTATGTAACAACAAATTATGACGCCCTCCCTAAGTATTATATTATATCCCGTAATATTACCAAGATTGGCAGAGCAGCTCGTTGCTCTCTTTTAATTGCGTGAACCGATGTTGCTCACACTAAGTGTCCATTGAACACCAAAAGGACAAAACGGATCGGTATCGGGGTGATTTTAAAAGGTACCGATAGCGATTTAAAGTGAAGTGGTAGTGATGTAAATTGACTGAAGAAGTAGATGTATAAAATCACAGAACTACCGATTCCTTTTGGGTAAAGCAAAATGGTAGAAACCACAATTACGGTGGACTTTACTGGAGACTCTCCAGTTGTAGTGTTGAAGTCAATCCAGTTATCTTAGCCATCAGTGAGTAAACAATGAGAAGTTTTTATAGAAATAATATATACCTGGACTTTCGATGGTGCATTACAAAATGAAACAATAAAGCCGCCAGAGTTAATTTATTGTAATGGCTTGATATTTTGATGTGAGCCCATGAAGAAGGAAAATCCGCCTCTTTTTGTGAGCCTGAGCCATGAGGGTATGTAAACCATGAAAGCTACTTACCGATGGAAAGAAATACCGTGTAAGTATTTCACAACATGTTTGTGCAACGGAAGGCAGCGCATGATCTGGGTATTTTCTAATCTCAGCCATGTTCGTTCCTCGGCTGCATGTACTGTTGTACTATTGCGCCAAAGAGAATGAGAATATTCGAACACCCGGCCGCAGACGGTGTGTTGTCGATACGCGCACGACACAGCCTTAGTTACTATTGTTGTACAATGGGCGCATGGCCGTCAAACAGGTATAGGCGCGCAGAGCAGTGACGTCGATGAAGAATCTGCCATAGCGCGAAGTATTATTCCACAATAAGAGAATGACTGACATTGGAGGGTCACATGCTGTGTGAATGTAATCTTACGATGAAGATAACAAGTTTGTGCACCCTAATTTCTTAGGTACTTTAACGAGATGTACAAAAATATTATAATTTTACTTCAGCCGTAAGAAATAAGGAGTAATTTCAAGACAGCACAAATTTCCTCCATTTGAGGTGCAAATCACTGGACTGTTACTCTGTTACAACTGATGAAATGTCTCAGTTAGCAGCACAGTACTGTTCAGTTGGCGTGGCACGATCTGCACGTCGTTTGCTTGAACTATTGCTTGTGCTATTATTAAGCGCAAACGTATGAAACTATTACATCTGCCATTTCAAGTCATTCTCGCAGCACGTGACCCTTCATGTAACGGTCAGATTGACGCAATTTTGTTTATTGTCGCACTACTTCCAGCTGTTATGATTTCGATTTCTATGGAATCTCCCCGCCATAAAAGGTCAGTCGACTATCTTGCAGATGGCAAAAACATCACTTCAGGTAGCTTCACTTTGCCAATAGGACAAGAGTTCATCTCCGAACGTCTAGTTATCTATGGAAGTTTTCCTGGTGACGTCATTGACTTTAAATTTGGCATACTGGCTATCAATGCTCACTGGCACCCTCAGAATGTGTGTTTTTGATACCGTGCACGACGCGTGACGCGGCCTTGCGTAAAATTAAGGAGTTTTCCATTTTTTGCGACAGAGTACGACTATTACGTCATTTTTTATCCTATGCGCATGGGTCACGTCGTCTCCCTCGTCCACTGCACAAATCAAGAACGCGTAGAAGAGGTTTTGTCCACTGATCTGTATATTAACTGGATTGACTAAACTTCTTACCTAAACTTCTTACCTATGTAAAGACACCGAAAACTAGTTTTTGAGTGCCGCAACATAGCCGACACATAATGCCAAGAATTCAAAACGAATCATGAGTTCCTGCATTAGATGACATGGTTGCAACATCAATGCACAAGTAGTTTTCTTTCCTTTTGAACTAAAATCATTTCCTATAAAATGGCACTTTTTTCTCAACAAAGGTTTTGATTATGTTCGACAGATCTTTTCAACTTACTTTGCGACACCCTCGACAGATAAGAACTTAGTACAGTTTAGCCCTCAAATTGCAGGTGAAAGCTAACAGAGCCAAAGCTAACATAGCCAGACGACGTGGCCCATGCGCAGAAAATCAGTATGACGTAATAATCAGAACAGTCGACTAGTGGATGTATGAATCGATTTGATAGTTGCACAACGGACGCCTGGTCGTACTATTATAGAGACGCGCCACTCGTTGACGGCTGTGAAAAAAACCTGAGAGGCGTATCGATCGAACGCCAGAAACGCAACGTACACGTCTTAAATTTAGTACACTCTCATCGATACAATGTCCACACTCCCGTCGTTTTTAACAGCTAAATTCAAACGCGACGCTCTGCGCAGTGCAACTTCAAATTTATGCGCGCAATTAAAGCGTTGCCATGATACATTAGGCATTTCCCGCATAGCCTTTTAAATACAAACAAATGACCCACAGCATTAGACAATTCAACTGCGTACTGGGAGTTTGATTTTCATTATTTACGTCTTGGGTAAAATTCCCAGCCAAATTTATAGTTAATCAATGGAAGACCAAATCGTCCATTCAAATAATTTCTATTACCGGAACAGATCGAATATCGTTTGGAAGCCTCTTCGGGATCAACTGGATGTAAAATACGAGAAGATCTTAGATCAATGTGTCAACACCAATAAACGGTTACGAACAGTCACTTGTGCCGATGCCTTGGCGGAGATGGCTGCGGCGCTAAACTCTGAATGGGATACGTCAGAAAGGTAAACTAACGTTTTCATTCACAGCTTGTTGTGAAAATAATACTAAGTTTAAGATAAGGTAGTTAATTAACAGAGTCATGAATGTGAAATGCAAGATTGAACATGAAAATGTCACGACGGATGTTACACAAGTATTTGAGTGCTGAGTGTTGTGTAAGCGCCAATATATACAAGCCGTCCGGAGATCATTTTCAGAAATCTGACATGTCTATGAGTGAGAGACTTTTCGAAAACTATTATGAACATGCGATGAGTTTAGAACTAAAACTACCATGAAAATATTAAAAAAAAAAGCTGTGTAAAAAGGCAATAAGTAGCGTATAACCTAGGGTTGGGAAATGGGGAAGTACCAAAGTAAACCATAACCCACAGCTCAACAAGGTTACTGTTAGTTGGGTATTAATATAATGGAAAGACAATGAACACCTACAGAGGCAGTTACCCTGCAGAATTTGTCCGCAAGAACTTCCTTGCCTAGAGAAAAAAATTTAAATTTGTAAAATCGTCCAAACAATCTATTTTTTATTTTCCCATGCTTTTGTTTCGATTTGCATGTTGGATTCTCGTGCACGTGTGCATGTGACTTGAACATAGGCTTAGAGAGGGACGTAAAGGCTGATAGTATTTTACACGCTCTATGGATTTGATCTACTTAACTCAGTAGCAAGTCTCTGGCTGGAACAAAATTTTCTTTGCAGCCACGTGTTTAGATGTCTTATACTTTAACCTGGGAATTAAAGACAAATCATTATCTATCTGAATGCTATATGTTACATGGGAATTATGAAACATTGCTGGATAGAATTTCCTTGAGAATATCCTCTCTTTAGTGCCCCTTATAGTGATCAAAATAACATCATCTCGTGGCCATTCCGACTAATGTTTTATATTAAGGTCGAAAGTTTTCTGACTTAAGAAACTTAGGAATAACATTTTTTTAATTGAAGACATTACATTTTATGTTGATGTTGCCATGGGTCATAGTGAAGCTGTAGGAGGGGAGCTTCAATGTGAATTACACGAAACTCCGATCTTGTATGTATGAGATTTGTCTTATTTGTTAAACAGGCCTCAAAGGGGACACTTCGAATCTGAAAGCGAGCTTAATCTGGACGAAACATTTGAAGAATCGGGGAAGGTTTCCAGGGTTTACAGTCCAGATAATTCCTTTAACTTGCAGACGGATAGAATAGACGGACTTGGTCTCCCGAGAACTAGTAGTCCTATCCAGACTAGTTGGGGGAGCTATACCGAAGACGAAAAACGGGAAATATGGAAGAAACGAGTCCTGAGGAAGAGACCTATTCTCTTTGAGACTTACTGCAGTCACAGATTTCCAAAGAAATGTTACAGAGATGGCCACAAGGACACCCTTCAAAGAAATCTGCCTCGCAAAGTGTTGATAGATGATCCTAGATGTAAGACGCCCACGCCTTCCGTTATGAAAACCTCTTGGTCCTGCATTGAGGAGGTGCAGAAGGTAAGAACGGCGTGCATTTCAAGGTGATCCTCATTGCAGGATCAGATATGATTGCAGGGACCATGAAGTTAAAAAAAAAAAGGAAAATAAATTGAGGTTATTGTAATCTGTTTCCAGCAGGTGTCACTCAATTTTGAACTGAAAGTACTTTTTACGAGTGCTTTCAATAGTAGAAAATCACTGCTTGTTTGATAATGTATTTATTAAGTTTCAGTCCGTCTTGCAGGTATTTGATAGTAGGCCTTCCTGTCTTTCATTCGTCAATGGAAGAGGGGAGAGGGGCTGCTGTTTGAAGATTTTCATTCCATTTTCTTACGATGGATAGACTCCATGAATCCCTTCCCATGCAAGTTAAACTTTCTGTTTTGTTTTGGGGGTCTTCTAAGGTCCCATCAAGCAGAACCGTCACCGTACACAGCGCCCACATTTCTAGCACAGTGAACCGTGATTAAGTGGCTTTTCTAAAATAATTCTAGCGGAGGAATGCTGCTTTAATCGCAGCTTTTCACAGAAGCAGAGCAAGGTTTGAATGCGAATGATGCTCAAAGAGACCGTAAAATTTAGTAGTAACCATTCAGACTGATACAGTCAGTATACACACCCACTTCAAATGTTCCATAATGTACTTTTTTGTGGTATGGAATAAGCCACATTTAGTTTGATAGACTGCTTACCGGCATGTTGGGGTTTCGGAGCAGATCAAGTAGATCTATATGTATATAATTATTTATGTAGATACAATATAATCAATTCACGTATAGTTTTCTCTCACTATGACACATTAATATCTCGTATTACTGTTTTCGTTTTTGTTATTATCATTGATGTTTGTAAAATCAAAATTCATCCATCGAGTTCCTCAATCCATGTTGTTCATGATCTTCTAGCGACTGCGTTAATCATCACTTAAATCATTTTCTTAAACCCTTATCACCAGAGAGAAGGTATTCTATCGTCTCCCTTGGACATCGATTTCATCGCCCCAGTCGGCGATACTCCCGAAGAAGGGAATTCCAGAGATTCAAGCTCTCAGTCTCCTCTTGAGGATGAATCTGCGGGGAACCCGAACGAACTTCACAATGAAGATTCTCAATTTGAGACAACCTTGCGTAATTCTTCTGAAGATTTTAAAGTCTTGCAGCGAGAAATAACGGAAAATGTAAGAAGGGAAATTGCTAACCAAAGTCCTGTAACTATGGAATCCATGACATCTCCCCGTGATCTACACGACCGGAGGAAGTTTGTTTCGAGGAGGACCCCACGTTACAAACTTGCAAGAAAGAAAGCTCTTCTCTTGAATGCTGTTACGAGATCCTTCATCCCGTCGTCTTCGGATTCTGACGATGATCGTCCTTCCAATACCGCGGTGATAAATTCAAACGTTAATAGAAATGCCAGCGAGCTAATATCATCTGAAGATACCAGCATGGCAACCTGCAGCAGCACCAGGAACTGTTCCTCCGTGCTCCCGGAGACAAACGACAGCAACGTCGATCCAAAGCACGAACGAAGCTCGGTTACAAAGCAGCAAATGGAGCGATATTCCATCCAAACGATTACATCGGTACGTCGAAAATTTTCCACTGTCAAAAGCGGTAGGTACAACACTTTGGACGAAATAAGTGAAAATGACGATAACCGAACATCACGCGGATTCGGTAAACCGTTTCATGGCGCCATATCACGATGTGCGTCTAATCCAAACTTGATCGTCATAGTACCTGATAGCATCGAAGATAAAGACCATAGCCGATTGAATGTACTGCCCCGCTCTAGTAGCAGTCCTAACCTGAGCTCCATCTCTTCTCCGCCTAGAGAAACGAAGCAAAATGGAGAGTCCCATCCTCTGGAAGCCACAGGAACGTCCAAAAAGAAACAGTTATCCATTGATAAAAGACATACTGATACCGAGAGTAACTTCAAAGCTGAAGATTTCAATACTGTACCTGATACAGTCCAAGCCAATACCGCGGTTGAAGAGTTGGATATGCAGGACGGTTACAAAGCTTCTGCTTCGGGCACGACTGAATGTATCAATAAAATGGAAGGAGCTTTCTATTCCTCTGTGCGTCCTAGAATAACAAGATATAAATATTCCCTAAACAGAAGAAGGCCCCAATGTCCGATCCCTGGTCCTCTTTGTGCAAACTTGGGTCTTAAAGAGGGCGTCAAGGCGAAGAGAATACGATACCCAGGACAAATGGATCCATCTTTCAGAGGATACTGCGTCAACGATAAGTACCACTATTACAACAAGGAAGCCAATAGCGAGAGCTCGACACAGATGAAGGAAGATAAAAAGAAGAACGGCGAGGAACGGAATACAAAGGTACGGGTCCTTAATCAACTGCCTGATGTGGAACATTCTTCGGATGAGTTACCCATAACTACTACCAGCGTTGGGGCACTTGAAAGAAAGGAGAGTTATTGTCAAAGAATTAGCCAGTAAGTATTATTCGTATAGTTTTCGTAACCTAATGCTATCCTCATATCCACCCGTCCACCCTCCCTCCAACACTTATACATACGAAAAGGACCAGCGGTAGTAAGATTCTTTCGGAACCCCGACGCCTGGAATTTCCAGGCTGAAGTCCCCTTTTTTATGATTTCCTAATGGAAAGTGCAAGATGTAACTTTTAGTAGCTGAGAGAGTGGTTTTCAAAGTACGCTAGCATTGGCCAACTGATCATAAATGTTTCTTCTTCCCCGAAAATTCATTCATACGTATCCTAGTCCCTGCCTCCAATCCTTATCGAATTCGTTCTCATTAAGTTTCGTGCAACGGTTTCTACTTTTATTACACATTTTTTAACATCTGTTCTGTTTTTACTGTATCAAATCGTAAGTTGCATGTTTTGTCTGCAAACAGAAATTGTCCGGAAAGAGAGGAACACGGCGAGAGGAACATATCTCAATCGGATAGCTCAGAGGAAGCTGAATATTGTGACGTGGATTGCAAGGGATTACCCCTCGGGCAGGCACAAAGGTTAAATAATCAAGATCTCAATCGGGACTCTGACCTACCTGGTCCAGTGGAACAGTTGGAAGAAAATGAAAGTAGGGTGCCTGCATATCCTGACGCAACAGCGAAGCAGTCAGAATCAACTGAACCCTCAGAAGATGAATCCACTAGACCGATTGGAGTTACTACCACGAGAAACTTGAAGGATCGTAGAGTCCCTACATCCACAGCTATAACGTTGTACACTGATCGCATAAGGCAACCGTTTGGACCCACTGGACCCCCTGGATTCGATCATCGAACTCGGCATGGACCCTCTGAACCTCACGTTTTCATGGGCCCTCCGAGAATTCTTGGATTAAATGGACCCTCGAGATTTACAGGACATAACCAACATACTGCAGTCACTGCATTGATGAATTTTCCAGTAAGATCACTTAATCCCAGTTGTAGGCCTCCGGGGCTCTTTCAACATCAGAGAGCTTTTCGCAGAATGCCGCCTCCAAATTTTCCATTTTTTACACCCTTTAGATTCCATAGGCCACCGAGGTTTTTCCCTGCGTTCCCGACAGGGGTCTTGCCCCCGAGATATTTCTGTTCACAGAGGTTCCCCGGATTTGTTCCAAGACCAAATGGGAAATAGACGATTAGACAAAACTCCCAGAAAGATGAACATGTGAGATAAAAATCAATGATGAAAAAAGACGTTGTAGGAGCAAGACTGCATTGCACTTTACCTGAACGTATGAAGGGATGCCATCAAATGTTACATCCTGTTCCGAATATAATTGACAGTGTTATCAACACTTTGGCATAACCTAGCCTGTATCAAACTATTTGCTGTTAATTAAAAGAGATTATATTATGGTCCTTGTCTTTACTGAGCCAAAGTAGTATTATTTCCGCTGCATGGAAATATATATAGCAAGTGTATATCAAGTTTCTTGCACACCGATAGTGGCATATATCTTGTATTGTTTTGCATTTTTACTTAAACAATTAGAAACCTGGCATCGATTATCCCACCCCACCCCTTTCCACTTTCACTATATGTATGTGCGTATAATTTTATACAGCATAACTAGTCCCATTTTCCTTTTTTTTTTCCAAAAGCAGAAAATATTAATCAATACTTTTAGTGACGGTTCCTGTAATCATCCTGCTCATTCGGTTCTGTTCATAAACCTTTATTAACACTCACTTGGCTCGCTTCGTATCTTGAACTACAAATCTTAGGATGATATTGTAATGGTAAAAGAAGGAAAATGCTTTGGTGACCAATATAACCAACGGGGAGATGATCTTCCTCCGGGTGACATACTCGAAATTTAGAAGGCAATGGCATGATTGCGTGAAAAATAAATCACAACGGACCACGTATTGGGTAATGATGAATCAAGGTAAAAACAATTTTTTTTTAATTACGCCGGTCGAGTGACATTTTCTTTACTAAAAATCAATTAAAGTGGTATCTTAATTTAACGTGTGACATAGGGTACTCTTATCTGCAAATATTGCAAAACCGTTTTTGGGAGACTTGTGATCCATAAAACTAGAACATGGATCCTAATATGGTCCCAGACACTCCCTAAGCGACAAAGATGGGCAAATAATATCAATATATCGCGATGAAGTAAACAACGAGTGGGTGCCTTTTTTTCTTCCTCGTCTTTTTTTTTTCTCAACATCAAAATTATTTAAAAAACATGTATTCAGTTGCTTTTCTGCGGGGAATGTGGCTCAGTATCGATGACAACATCTTATCAAGGCGCATGAAAGTTGGTGCTTGTGGATACACTCACCCAAACTTCCGTTCCCGCAAAGTTAGTGAGTACAACTTCGTCTCTGTGTATAACTTCAAAATACAAATGCTGCTTACAAAGAGAAAGGACTAAATTTTCTCAGTTTGGTAAAACGAGCATGGCATATACATGATGCGATTCCTAGTGCCGTATGTCCTCTGTCTGACATCCGGGTGAACGCTCTTACAATCTTGGAATTTGGTTTCTCTCTAATAACCTTCCGACCCCTTTAAAGTGTAATCAGTAGGTATCATATACCGTGTCGTCCCTACGTCTTTTGCTAAAACTGTTCGCATTATTCATACCTAGCACTGCATTTTAAATGTCAATCAAATCAGAGAAATATGTAGAAGGGAACAGCGCCACACTTATGCGTACCCATTCAGCATGCGGATAGGCTCACCTAATTTTAACACAGGGCCGCAATTCGTTCTGTCATTTGTTAGCTTTAACGAAGATACGGTGCATATTCTGAATAATACATACGCCTTTGGGCATGGTAATGAAAAATGCCTTCAACTTATTTAGTCAACATTAAACTATTTTCGTCACACCCATTATGCCAACCGCCTTAAAGAAAACCAGTGGTCAGCGTTTCTTCTAAACCCGTACATTTAGCACCAAAATATTTCTTTTTTCTTCAGGAAAGAAATAATCACCTTTACTTTAATTTAAAACATCGTACAACGTTATACTTCAATCTAGCAAACGATCATATTTGTTTAATTCAGGTGAATATACGAAATCAACCTCTGGATGTGTCACACATTCGATGAGCAGTGAAAGATTTCACCTATATTTGAACTCGTAACCATGGTTTCATCAACTGAACTTTTCAGTTCAAATTGCGTATTTGTGGTCCAAACAAGCGATGTACATGCCAACCACATAGCAACCGAGTATAAAGTTCACCTAGGGATGATCATGAACATTGTATCTCTATGGAGCAATGTCCCCGAAGATAGAAAGTGCCGATTTGGGTATAAACAGAGAGACAGGGGAGAGAGACTATTCCGTCTACATCTAGTCTGAGACTTTGATCTGTTTTGACATTACTGTTTGTAATATAAAAGATAAGAAAAAGGGGAAGCAGGGGGCATTTAATGAGATTATAACATCTTTCCCGAAAGTGAACGAAACTATTAAGAATTTTATGCCCTTGGAAACTTTATTGCTCTTTGTAAGACAACAAAAAGAGGTTAGAGAGGAAATTGACGTTTATCACACGTTGAATTGACCGTGAAATACAGGTCGAAGTATCATGGTCTGGTCTTTATCGATATGTTAGATTGGTTACAAATATCTCTTTCATCGAAATAATTACATCTCTGTAAGGTCCCTGTGATACATCTCGTGAGTTCAACGGTCTTAAATATCTGTCAAAGAAAACTACTTATTACTCAGTCAATTGAAGCTCGATTGCATCGATATAAAACTGTGAATGCATGAGTAGACCAGGGTGCATTGTCAGATGGACAATTTGCTTTAAATCAATGAAAATAACGCATTACTTGTCAGGTGATAACACATAGGCGGGTAGGCAAGTGAGTAGTCGACCTGTAGTAAGTAACCTCCTCCCCCCACACACAAACCCAACCACACACCCATACCCACACTACCTTAATTAAAATGTCACTTTGAAAATTTGCGGTATTAATTACAGCGACACAGTGACTTGATATCAGTTAATTTTAAGGGGTACAACCACGTGACAATGCTTACAAAAAGAATTAGTCATGTTTCACGTTGTCAACTTTTTGAAGAATTTGCATCTGTGCTTTACTGGCTGTGTGCATGTGACTTAAGGCATGTGCTAATGTGTCTAGGTCATAAATTGGTTTCTTATTTTCATGTACTAAACGGTATTTCTTAAATCGGAATCGAGCTTCACAAAGACTTTTTAATTCTCACACTTTACTTATAACTTCCTGAGTAAATAATCTATCTAGCGGATTTTATCACTTACCAACACGGTTCCATCATGTTTGCCAGTTTATCAGATAACCACAATTGAGTCTACATGTAAATGAAGGGTTTTCAATCGATATGGTTTGCATTTTTTGGCATTATTTTGTTTGAAACCCAAAGAAACTTTATTTGGAATTAATTTGAAACAAAGTTATCTTTCATTGAAATTATCCTTTAACATATTTTCACTTGAAAGATATATCAAAAGCCAAACAAACTTATACGATAACGTTTCTCTTTTTTGCATTGCACGATAAATATGCATATACATAACTCGCCACATATGTGTCTGTTGATTATCGTGAGAATATGTTACGAGTGCTGATATCTTTACAGGGATCGATGATAGTAATTAATAAAACTTTTCTACTTTTCTGCAAATAATAATTGACTGCAATAACTTCCCCTGTCATAATTCATAAAACATGCAGCTCCAGACTAGGGACCTTCCAAAAAAGGGTAAAAACAAAAAGTGCTTAAATGATACAATAAAAGACACGTCTCAAAAAAGAGGTCAAGTTTGTAACGTCATAATAACTGTTAAGTACTTTACCGCCAGGTATTTAATAACTATTAGTCTCTTTTGCTTACATCAAGAACAGGAAACTATAGCACATCCTATTGGCTGTTTATGTTATTTACAATTTGCAACATAATGATTTTATGTACAGCGTGCTTTTCGTCATTCTTGTTCAAACCACTGCAAGCCAGGTGAGGCATGCTCAGTGTCACGTGTTGATTGGTACAGCCGCAGCTGTGTTATTCAGAGTCTGTGTATAGAGAACCACCCGAGATTGCCGTTTAAAAACCAAGTTACAAAGCTTATGGCGGGGGGAGGGGGTATTGACGCACACGTGTTCATGCTCACTAGTTCACGAGAGTGGTATTTTGAATAATTTTCCATGACCTCACCCTGGCTATCCATTACTCTCACGGGCATCTACAGAAAAAAATCAAGGGGCTGGGGACAATTTTCATTGGTTAGATTAGGGAAAATTGTTAATCCCCAAAAAAGAGCTTTCATGGCAGTTTCATAACCAACATTCGTCATCTAAGCTGAACATAACCATCAGCATTGTAAAGAGGAAATAGTTGATACCGCTGTTTCTCACGTTGCAGGAAATGACATTTCGTGCAGTTTCTCTGGCCTACTGATCTTTTGAATCTTTTTTACTTCAGACTTCTACGTTTTAGAAAACAGGTCTGAAAATGTACTACACCTCCAATATATGTTATTTTTCTTTCTATTTTTTTTTTTTTTTACTTTCAAACTGATGATCATGATATAGGAGAGGGCAATTGCGGATATTTGACACAATGGTAATGGATGCAAATAAAAATAGCCAGGAATGTGACAATTCCGAGTCTGCAGATGGCAACCGAAGTCTGCTATCGAAATTATATGAAGTACACACTTCTATTTAAATAGACACACTGATAATGTTCGAAAGCGTTCAGTTGTAGCAATAAGGGAGGTTCTAAACGAGACTTCCTGCCGGTCTTGCACATGAAAATAATGTATACATCGTTGGTTAGCATTGTTTGATGGAACGATGTTTTTGTATTACTTGTTGAATATCAAAGTGGGTGATATGCACAATTGTGAGGAAAAGACCTGTAAGGTCACTTCTCTTTGCACGACCGCTCAGGCCGCGTGATTCCCAGTCTATCTGTATCATACCCAAAACAGTGTTATCATAAGCTTGCAGTGTGACAGTCATGTGCGAAAAGCAGGTTGGCACTTTTCCTTGAACCAGGTTATTTGGTACTTCTGTGGGTTTTTCATTCAATGTTAATCTCCCCGTTATTTCTAAAACTTATCATAGCAAGGGAACCATAAGTAACAGTTTCAGGAAGCGAATCTAATGATGGATAGTACTTTTATCACCTTCTTTCATCAATAACCGCAATGCCTTTGTCTTGGTATAGCAACATGACCTTTATTCAGAGCGGAGAATATCGATTGTCACCTTGACGGTCAGACCGTCGGACGGTAATGTTTTGCTCTCTGAATTTACTCAAATTTCCGTTTTCATGCTTGCATGCATGTGACCATTCACACTCTCAGGTTGAAATGTTATCGAACTCTATACGCCACAGCCTGATATCTCAACATGAAACCTGAAAGTTTGGCGTTCCATGATCCAGTGCTCGGGTAAATCTGCCGCATTCAGTGGAACACAATACTGAACACAGGAGATGATTGTTGAATATGTATTCATTCATTTATTCATTCATTCAATAACTTCAAGGACAGCTTAAATTGACAAGCTCTGTATTGTTGACATATATGTATATTGTATTCATGAACCTGTCTCCAGCGTGATTTCAGATTCACGCCAGCTTACCTACTGCAGGGCTACGGGTTGATGGCAATTCACGATAATGACAACGTCACGTGATCACATTCGTCAATTTTATTCAGGGAAAGGCACAATGTTTGGGAAATTTCTTTGAAAATGTATCTGTATAAAACACCAATGCAATATAGTAAGATCTCACAAAGACAAAAAAAAAACGGCATAAGTTTGTTAACACAGTTAACATGATGAGCATGTGTAACATGCAAAACTTGTTTAATATGTCAAACATACGATTTAAACCAAATGATTCCGTTTTCACAACAACGTACTCTCGTTGAGACATTTGACAGCAACATTACTCATCCTATGTAGCTTATTAAGTGTGTTGCACTCAAAGGTTTAGGCCGAGCTGTTTTTAACCAGTCTGCAGTCATATACATATCCGGTACATGGTATAGTTGTAACAGCCACGAGGAATATAGAGTGAGTAGCACCGGTACTCAAATAAATATGTTAGTTACGAACGGGTCACTAGTTGCAACAACTTGAAATACGACTGACTTTTGGGCTATGTAGGTATGTACGGTGCCTTATTCAATTACCTGTACGTTTCCGTTGCGTGTTTGCTCCCTTGGTAAATAATCCTTACATGGACAAACTATGTAATTTCTTTATATAACTGATTGATCCCAGTGTTGAACCTTCCCGTCAAAACAAGGCAATAGTCATGTAAATGGTTGTATTCTACAGCACTAGTTTGCAGACGGCTATTAATTTGAACAAAAGGGAAATAGGGCGTTTAGAATACGCCAACATGGCATCCAAAGAAAATGTCTTGAACCAATCTTAGCCCAGTCAGTCTCATCAATAAACATCCTGAAAAGCGTCATCTCCTCAAAACATTACGTATGTGATGATTAAATTATTTGAATTTAGAAAGTTTAAGTGAACAAATTATTCTTGAGCAGCAAATAACTGAATTTCGATCAGCGAGAAACTTATTTCACCGACGAAGACCACCGACGGTCATTGCTTCTTCTGAATGATCTGTCTTTCTATGATGTCCACAAACTTCGGTTTTGAAAATATGATTGCTTTCTGTAAAACAAACTCCCTTCACTCAGTACGAACAATTTAGAGAGTGCAAAAATATAAAGAGTAATTAAGTATTAGTGATAGTCCAACTGACGCACTAGCTGACTTAAAGAGGCTCATTGAGTTGATATCAATAAAGATTGATGTGATTGTGAAGGTTACAAAGACATGACAATACTTACACTCAGCATGATTAGTCAAGTTTCACGTCCAATAGTTTCAAAAAGTGTCAA
>VJOZ01007447.1:0-12130 GCA_009801055.1 Stichopus horrens | reverse complement strand
AGAGAGAGAAAGAGAGAAAAAAAAAGAACAAATTCAATTAGTGGCTCAGAAAGGAGAAGAATGAAAGTCAAATAGATTTAACGGGAAGACCAAACGATACTCCAAGGTGTGTATACAGGCGTAGTGGTTTCTTTACACAGGGAAAAAAAAATAGGAAAAAAAGGGGGTAAAAGTTACCGCTCGCCGTAAAGGACATTAAACTAGCCAGAAATCGTCAATGGCTTCCTTTGAGGTTGTTTGGAAAACGGTTATATTGATCTTTGAAATAGTGGCGTAAATTGTTGAAGGTTTCGAAGATATAACCGCCCATCAAAAGAAGAAAATTGATCGAAATTGTACTTTAGTGTCAAGTCGTCCAGGTTTAATGTGAAAGAGGTCTTCGACCTGGAGCTAAACTAAAGGGGGTAACATTTTTTTCACTGCAGTGAGCTCTTTCCAAGGCCACGTTCAAGTGTGTTTTTGTGTGAAGGAGAAGAGAGTGAAGGTTTGACATAACGGTTGTTCGTGGATTTGTTGTAAGAGGCTCTGAAGACCAACCAATACGCTGTAAAACAAATACGCTGTAAAACAAATACACTGTAAAGGCATATCAACAAATACACTGTACAAACGATCTGCAATAAATATATCTCATTTGTACGTGCAACTACATGTATGACGTTCTTCTTGTAAAAAAAAAAAACAAAGAACAAGAATGAATGCTATTACTTTTACGAAATTGACTTGCCGTGATCTATGTTGTAATCTAGTCCAAATTTGAGTAGTTTTACTTTATTTTAAAAAGCTCTGCACTTTTTTCTGAACACTTTCCTGTGGACGTTTTTTATGATATTTCTTAAGTTGTGACGATGGTAGGAGCAAAGAATTTTTGTGTAATGAAGTATCTATTTGTACGTGCCTCTAGTACAAATGAAATTGAATCACAGCCTACTAACGTAAATTCGGAAATCTACTACTTCCACAACTAGTGCATACATCTCAACTTACTTCTTTGAATAATGGTCATTGTGTGAAACGCAAGAGTGTGTCTTGTACGTAACAACATTAGCAAAACTGACACAGGCAACGACCATTTTCAGGGTGACAAGATCAAATTTCGTCCGATTTCCTCAAACCATAAAACAACATAACATGCTTCAGTTTGTAGGATAAATGAATTGTATTGCCAGAGAAAGTGCCTCGATATGCAGGACGGTGCCACTAAATTTCAGTCTTGTGACAGTTCTAATAACACGCCATGAACAGGTAACAATCAATCTTAAAGGTCGTGTGAGATACATCTAGGAAAGCGCTGACTTTACTCAAAAGTTTGCAAAGTGGAACCCTGAATCAGAATCAGACAGAATCAGACAGAATCAAATATTTCATGAACGATGAGCACCTCTTCATGTGATATTTGCTATAGTTGCGGAGAAGTAGTTTGGACCTAATTCGATAACAAAATTTGGTGCAAGTTACACGGGGATACTCTGATGTTTATATTGGTGTCTCACTTTGATCAACTTCACTGACAAGTACATACGTTTAATTTGGTGGTACCCGATAAAATAACAATTAATGTTTACGTTTGGGAATGCAGTGTCCGGGCAACATACACAGCTGGACTGGAAAACACAATGCCAAAGTAATATTTCTTTACGCTATTTAAACAATACGTTGCCTTTGCAACAATGAGTTCATGCTTTGTTAAGTTGTCGTAAAATTAAAGCGATATCGTACGCCGCTCACTGGTGGAAATCTCTCATTGTCTCAGATGAGACATTTAATTGCTTTTTTTTTCTTTTCTGGGGTCAACTTTTTACTATACGATACTTTGGAACTTTATAAGTACATAAGAGGGAATGTGAGCATGCGTACACAAAACTAAAATGTCACGTGTCAATGAGTCATCCACTGGTAGATGTGGTATATGCGAATTGGTTCTTTGTAAATACAGGCGCTCTCACACAAACGAGCACTGGCCGCTCCAAGATCGTTTACTCGATGTAATTGTGTGCATCTCCTATCAATTGGTAATGTTACATCTGGTGGTGGTGAAAGTAAAGAATCTGTTTACATATCGGTCACAGATTTAATCAGAAGTAGGTTTTGACATCACAAGCTTGAGAAAACATCGCAATGCGATGGTTTAAAGAATTCAGACCTGTATCATTCGATGCCTGCCAATTGTCTGACAATTCAGGCAATAATTTGTAGCTTGTTGCACCGACACGAGGACAGAATAATTGTGATTGGTCAGAAGAAAACATGTACAACGGAAGAAAAAACATCAACACGGTTCACAACCTGCAGAAAATTAGTGTTGAGGCCTCACTGAGATAGCTGATTGAAGTACGGAGTTTGATGATCAGGCCATACCGGAGTGATGCCGTAGAAGTATGCAGCTGTCAACTTACGCTCTACTGAGAGTCTGGGAAAATGGAGAGAGAAAAGAGAGAAAGGTAGACAGAAAAAGATTCAGGGTTACAGGAGGATAGAGACAAGACAATAATACGAAGCTTTCCAGGATATACCATACTGCTTTCTTAGTTTTGCATCGCCATTTTTTATTTCTTGCAGTACAAAGCACATCTACTGAAGATTACAAAAATATCCTCTTACTGTGCGTTATCTTTGTTATAATGACCGTTACATAAAGACTTTGTTCCTGTTAACCACTGATATAGCCGTTTGCTACTGGTTGCCTTCATTTTTTTTTCCGTTTATCCATTATATCAAGTTTACCTATGGATGATTAAGAAGCCCCATGTTTAATATTTTTTCAACTACAACACGTAATTGGTTAAAAATTCGATCACTAAATGTATGTATGTGAGTTTCCTCCATGTCTCACAAACGACCATCTGGGTACTCCTTTTTTTACGTTCGTTGCTACAGTTATCAGTTAGTTATGTACTAGCTTGAATGAATTACTAAATCTTACTAGCCACCATGTGGTAGTACACCTGGTAATCTGGTACGATGGTAGAATTACACTCAGAATGAAAATATGTCTATTGGAGACGTTGTAGGTGTTCATCCGAGACTTATGTCAAAACAGTTTAGCAATTGCAGATTCAACATTTTAAAAAATGTGATATAGGTAAATGGACGAAATAAAATTAAAGGAATGGACAGGGAGCATGCATTGTTGAATGATGTAAATCATATATGTCATGTGTGCAACATACAGAAACTGTTTTATTTCAAACATTGCAGACGTTTAGAGCTTGTCTTTTTTCAGACATTAATAACATATGCCACAGACTACAATGTGGAGATAGAGATGGTAAGGGGAGTGGTCAAGTGTGACATAAAGGAATCACCATGCGACATCTTGGTTTTAGATTACTGCCGTCATTTGATTTGTAACACGTGTGTGACATCATTGGCTGACTCTCACAATTTAATTGACGTGTCTTTGAAATTGTTCCCGCCACCGTCATCGATGAGAAATTTATCTCGCGGTCACGTTTGCTGACCGATAATCTGTGAGACGTAATGTAATCAACATTCTATGAAGTGAATTCGAATGGAATTCAACAAAGGGTGTGGACTTTGAATATTCATAACAGCCTCAGTGTAATTCATTACACCAATCAGTTACTTTCTTCCTCTCACAATTTTCCGACTCTGTTTCGCCTCTTCTCAAATACGAAACTTTCGACCTGTTTCGTGACCGGAGAGATTGAGGACAACATCTTGCTACACCGATAGTTGTCGTCTGCCAACGTGTACGGCGGGGCAAATGACAGCGGGTGCATGATTGAATTATGAGTGACCTATAGGTTGAACTGGCTAATTGTTACTAATACTTTGGTGGTATTATGTGTTACGTCTGTGACGAGGAATTACCGGTTATTATCCTGTTAATTCGCATGGAACGTCCGTGCGGTCAACTTCTTCGGGCTTGTTTGAAGATGTAATTCGAATCCAAGCGGGTTGCTGACCACGGTTCGATATTTTACAAATGACCACGTTAGCGTCTGCAATTGTTACTTGTTAAGGGCTTTGCTAATGTAACTTTGGTAAGCGTCGGAAACTATATCACACCGATTTGTAATAGAGGTGACCTTTAAACGGCGTCCAGTAAAAGTTTTGAAAGTACGAAAATTAGGACGATTACCAAAGCGAAAAAATAGTACAAAATCGTAAACAGTAAAAAAGAAACGAACAGTAACAGAAAGGAATTCATTGCGTACACGTTTCATTGCATCTTTTTCGCTTCACACAACATTGCAAAGTTCTTACTTTAGAAATGTCAAATGAAGGCGTTAGTAATAACGTATGGTTGTCATAAATATATCTCTTCTCATCTGATAGTGGGTGTGAGGGTGGGACCAATAACTTAAAAAAATGCTCCCGTTTGCCCTCCCCCCCATTCTCCCCTCCCTGTACATATACGCCAGTGTCTCAAAAGAAAATGAAAGAAATGTTACTTTGCTTTCAGATTCACCAAGAAGTACTGGTTTCTTTCAGTAATAGAAACAAGAAGTAACCATAAGATTGTAACCATGACAATGTTTCCTAAAAGTTAACATTTGAAGTTCAAGAGAGAAAACTTTCCTTCACTGCCCTGTGGCAACCTCTTTTCGGCCCCTTCGTAAATGAAAAATCTAGTTACGTTGCTGTTTTGCAGATACCTAATGCGACTACTTTGAGGCAAGCCATGTATAAAAAATAAAAACGTCGGGACGCTGTAAATATTAAATGTTTAAAGCATGATATGCTGTTTTGATGGGGAAAATGGCTTTTGCCGTTATCTTCTATTTAATACCAAACAGGAAAACAATATCTAAGCTACGTCTCTTTCAATAGAAATCTTATTAATTAGAGTGTTCGTTAAGTAGAAAGAAGATTTATTTAGCCTACTTTCTTTTGGATTAACTCTCACCTAAAGACGCCCAAAACGGGGTTATTTCGTTCAGTTACCACAGAACCCGATTCTGCTAAAATTTTGCTAAATTTGAGCTTTTTGGTTTTGTTTTCGGACCAACAGACAACAGTGTTGTAGTTTTCATATTTTTTCGTAGTTTTTCACAACCGTAAGAAATATCTCTTGTCCTTTGACCCGCTATTGAAAATACCAGGAATAACAGCACATCCTACTTTAATGGAACAAATGTATTGAGCTTTTTACGGCGTGGGGAGCAACTTGCTTTACAGTCGACTAACAGTTCGCTCCTTTTTGAGGAGTAACTTGAAAGACTATCTCCCACGTGTTTACATAGTGTCCACTTACTTTACGTAACACGCGCGACACCCTGGATGAAGTAATACAGCCGGGCG
Organism: Stichopus horrens; assembly: GCA_009801055.1. Taxonomy (NCBI): domain Eukaryota; kingdom Metazoa; phylum Echinodermata; class Holothuroidea; order Aspidochirotida; family Stichopodidae; genus Stichopus; species Stichopus horrens. The sequence goes on along the minus strand of VJOZ01007447.1, from coordinate 6,862 downwards.
CTTTTGCGCGATTTCATGATCTTGCCGCTGTTATACTGCACATTCAAATTAGAGGTAATTTGAAAATGTCTGAGCACGAAGTGCAGGCAAACCTCGTCTCCACTGAAAGGAAAAAGAAAGGTAACGACTGAACGCATATACAATAAATTTAACTTTCTACCATAAAGTCAATTATACACGTTCACTTATTGGTTGAGCTATTTGGCCATTTTGCAACTAAAAGAAAACACTTAAAGAAGTAATTTGCCTTTTTGATTTAAATCTCCGACGTCAAAATACCGGCAAAACTTGTTTTGTTTGTTATTAGTTGTGGCCAGCGAAGGGGTAGGGGAAATATCTGTAAAGTTTTACTTTTTCAGCGGTACGACAAAAAGATGTAATTTGTGAGAACTTCACGAGTGTACAGAAATTTAAGGCCGTCCAGGCTGTACAAAATATGTAAGTCGATAAAAATAGTAGCTTACTTTCAAAGGGACATCTACCTGCATGACCGTAGCGGGTACACATTATTCAGTCAGACACCTTTTCAGTCCGAAATTAAAATTCATTTTGTCATTACGGAAAAAGAGATTTTAGTCAGACATGTTTTTCATGTTTTTCAGTCCGAATATAAAATACACATTTTAGTCCGACAAATGAGCTTTCAATACGAGAAACAAGATACACGTTTCCAGTTCGACACGTTTGCAGTACGAATACAAAAGACACGTTTTTGAGTTCGAAAATGAAACTTTACATCACAGGACAAAATGATAGAATCGGTTCTTAATGTGGGATTGCGTAGTCTATGCATCTCCTTTGATATACCATGAGAACTACCCTATTTTCCATGCCAATGAATGCTAATGCATGTCAAACATTATTGAGCATTCCCTTTGTTTTAGAATAAATTTTTAATAGCCCAACTGAAGTCAGCCACTGTCTACTTGAAGAGCGTTAAATGTCTCATTCAGAATTGGAAAAACTTCTGTTCTGTATGACGGCATTATTTCTCCAAAGACAGCAGATGAAGTAGCCATGGATTCTTTGTTGGTAAAGAATCGAAAGTCCTTGAAATACCTCAAGAGCCACTTAAAATGTCGCCTACCTTGATATTTGTATGATAGTTAAGTTCCAAAATCGAGAACAGGTTGTCATGCAGAAAGGTAAAAGGTGTTTGGTAGTTACTTCTTATTCAGTTGCTATTAAAATTAGATTAATTAATCTGTCGGAGTGAGTGACGTAAGTCGCACTTACTCCAGCTCGATGTTGATGTTTGACGGGTTTCCTCTTTCCCTTCAGTGTTCTTGTGTGTTTTTCATTGTTTTATCGAGACCGCCATGGTTGAAAGAATGGAAGGTAGGTTCTCATACAGTTTCGCGGAAACGAGGCAGACTGTAATTTATATAGCGAAATTTGAAGATGTTTAGTTTGAATTAATATGCCATGGATTAAAAGCTACAAGTTGTAAGTCTTTGTAACATGAAAACGGGTGAAGAAACGAACGGCACAGTTTGCCAAATACCGCCATTAACGGTCCGAGAGTCTTCATCGGTAGCGTGCGCCTTGTCGTAGCTCGATTGAAAGCTAGGTTAAGATTGTATCATGAAGGTATATACAGTAGGCTGAGCCTTATCAGTGTTCGTTGTTAGTGCCTACCATACAGTCAAAGCTACCCTCTGGGGACGTTATGTAAGATATACGTTACAACAACCTATCCTTACCTTTAGTTCCAACAGTCGTTGAAGTCATTAAACGAGAGTGAACCCCCGATGTGTTTCACTGTAGTGACGTCACTCACTAACATCGGAGCTATAAAAATAAGGCGCCACCATTGACGTCCGAGGTAAGACTGAGTTAATCACGAAGAGTCACACACCGTTTCGGCAGGTGCAGTTTATATAAAGCAATATACCTTCCATTTTGTTAGGACTAGAAAGAAAATATCCCTGGCATCGAGTGATCAAAATACAAATGGAAAATTTGAATTAAAATCAGAAAAGTTATGACCGAAGGGAACCCCATTCTCTTCATGCAAGAGACGAGAGGAGTCTTTGTTTCTATTTTTTTTTTTGCATTCTAGGTAAAGAGTAATCTTTCGTTAAGAGTATATCTTCATTGTTTTACCAGCTTTGGTTTTCCTTTCCTTTGCTTTTTGTTTTTCGTTTTAGTAGTACCGTGGGTCAGTGTTTCCAATATTTCCAGTGTTTACTTTCTAAATACCTAACAAGCAAACAAACCCTCGTAAAGAGTTTATTTTCCAAAATCAGGCAAATATGAGACATTCCACTGTAAAGAAGGGTGGTAATTCTATTCTCGTGGTAGGTTGAAGTTTTTTTCTTAATACAAGTTGTTTTCCTATCCGTAATACTTATAGTAAGCAATGATTAGTTCATAGAGGCACAACTAGGATACGAACGACTGATACTTCCGCAACTGAAAGACTTTTTTTCAAACTGAACAGAGCACTATACATGTAATCAAATATAAATAAATATAGAAATGCAATAAAGATTTCAGTCATAGATTTTAAGAATATCATTGGGACTGACGAATAGGGGTGCAATGGAATGTTTATCTTTGTCACAAACGTAACTTACAGCCATTGTTGNNACAGCCATTTTTGTAGTATAAAAAGGTATTTGAAGTCTTGCGGCATGTGTACAATCACTTGCCATGGAAATTACAACAGAACAACATACAAAGTCTTCTTCACGATTATCGACCTTCTATCTTTCTTTCTATATAAAAATGGTCACTCAAAAAACACTCTGAAAGAAACAAAACTTACTCTTCGAAATTCTGAGTGCATTGACTCTACAGATGGTTTCTACCGTTTAACACAATGGGACTGTAATAAGTTACTTGATAATACAAAGTAAAGATTACTGTGAATAGAAAAACACATATACTTCAACTAAACCATAGCTTCGAATAGGCAGACTTGCTTAAGCTGATTCGATCAAAAAAATTCCTTCATACAAAATTATATTTTCCTGCAAATTCACAGAGATATAGTATTCATTATATGGTATAGTCGTATTCATTATTATTCATAAATCAAGTCAGAATCGTAGGTCCGCTGGTTTTCGTTCTAAGTTTTGGTTGATTCTAGAGTTTTCTGTATATTAACTTTTTCGGTTTTTGCCGTCGGCCGTTTTCATTGATTTCGCATCTGTAACGTATTCTTAAAGATAATCTGGTTTCGAGTGGAGAGCTTCGTTCGTATGTATGACCTAATTAGTAATTTGTTCAGACTTAAAAAATATTGATTATTCTGGAGTTTTTGAAATCGAATATAACTCCATTATAGGAGGATCCCGATGTTATTACGACATATCAAACCCTACCGCAAATAATGCGATGACGGTAATAATAACAAAATTGAACTCTTAACAGAGAAACGTCGTTTAGCAAAGTGTTAAAATTACAATCAATATAGAAACTCCTAGAGCAGATTCATTTATCAAACATTTAAGCCTTTTAGCCTAAAAAAGTTCTCCTCAAAGACAACATTAAATCAGAAACGGTGCTAAAGTTCATGGATCAATGACAGCAACCGTAAATTTTTCGACTTGTTAAAGACGTCATCAAACGTCTATGAATATTCATTCAGATTAAACTGCACAGAGTATCAACGAATCAGAGGTAACTGGTAAAATTCACATGTAGACAGTGTTAAGGGGCTTATTGAACGAGTACTTGACCTTACCAACAAGGTAAGCGTTTCTCATATAGTCGCCGGGGAAATCTCTGAGGGAAAATGGGCTTAGTCATCATTGTTAATCAATATGCATGTCAGTAAAGAATTTCCAGTAGTAACTGCAAATTAACAGAATACTCGCTTTGCATTCTTTCGTTTTGAAACAATCCTACGTCATTCACAGTCGTTGTCACTGAGCAATTAGCAAATAAACAATGAGACGGAAGCAGAAATGATTGTGTTATTCGTTCTTCTGATGTCTCGGCCTGTTCTCTCGCCATATTTCGTTAACATTTCAACCAGTCTTCATTTTGGGACGAAAGCGTCGTCTGCTGCTAGCGTCCAGTAACTTTCTCCCTTGTTTGGTGACACGTAGCTCGCTTTTCGGATGGCTGTCTACAAATAATGACAAATGATATCTTTTCTCTTTGTTATTTTTTTTTTTTGAAAAATGATATATTATTCACTTCACTGTCATGGCAACAGCGCGAGGGAATTCGAATGAGAATGACGTCAGTTTTGAAGTAGTGAAGTCATTTTTTCACCAACATTCTCGCGCTTTGTACCTAGACAGAGTACATGCGATGGTGTCGCATCGTAAAAATAACAGTCGCTATTGCTTTTGGTCACTCTTTATTGGAACAATTGTGCCAATGAAATTGCAATTATAGGGATAACTTGGGACCTTTTAAGAAATGCCTGTGACCTCAATTCCCTACCGATATGTAAAAGAATAGTTGCTCTTACCCGTCCTGTTGGATGTCGCATGATTATTTTTACTTTTCTTGTTTGAAAGTTTACTATGATCGGAAGACGTGTTGTTGTTGTTGTTGTTGTTGGAACTTGGTTTGAAAGTCAATTTGTAAGATCAATTTCAATCGTGTGTAAACGAAAGTCATATATGTAATACTAATATGGCTGTGGGAAACCATGTGGACAAGTCACTTGTGTCCCTTCAACCAGGAACGTGTGTTGTTCCAAGTATGAAACTTCAGTGTTGACCACTCACACACGCCCCTCCCCCCTCCCCGTTAAGAAGAAAAGAAGAGGCAGGCATCCAAAATAGAACCACTAATATCAGAGGTTTCTAAAGAAGTACAAGCAAACTACATTTAGTTATTAATCTTCCCCCAATTGGCCGAGGGCACCGTTAACTCAAGTCATCCACAATGCCATCTGTACTATGCACCTAACCCTACGATCCGGTCTGATAACTGTTGAAGAAAGGCATTTCAAGTAAGTGTGACATATCACAATTTAGAGATTCGGGGTGTAGAGTTGCTTGTACGATGAAGTGGATGGAAAAGCCTCGAGAAGAATAATGAAGTGTATAATTTTGACTTTGTAGAATTCGGTCTTTAAAATTCTGAAGAAATTTTTTCCAACATTTCTGGGTCTTTTCTCACTTTGAGGGGTCACCGTAGATCAGACTATGAGTAGTCACACGTGCTGTTTATCAGAAATAAGGGCTGCTTAGAGCAGAGTTTTATGGATTCACTTCAGGTCAAACGTGTCTCCTCCGTTATACTTTATTACATCACTATTTAGCGCGTGTGAAGGTGTAATAAAACCGTTTCTAATCGTCTGGTCAAATATGAGCAAACGTGTCGGGTGATTAGTGAACGACACTAATTAGATATTAAGGGGTTTTTCAACCTTTCTTAACTGTCGTCCCGAATTTTCATTTACGAATGTATCACGTCCCACCATTATTAAATCATTTGTATAGGACAGCAATCAAGGGTGCTAAACGGGGCTCGGATAGGAGACATGACACTCCAGAAATTGGCGGGAAATTTAGAATAAAAGCGTATGAAATTGTGGTACGTGGTGACATTTGTAACATCGTTATATTCCACTTACAAGCTTACACGTGATATCTGTAATCAAGTAATTCTTAAACATTGCAGATATTCGCTACGTTCGTGTCCCACCAGAACCTGCGAAATGTCCCACAAGTGGAAGGCGTCCAACAACCAGTTTGAAAACCGAGGACATATTTGCAGAATTGACGCAATAGTCATACCCCATGGGATAATGTATGGAAAAAACTCTTCGCAAAATCAGGGAAAGCTGTTGTATAAACAGAACGTCCATCCACTCAATAGGGTACCCTATGTATGAAGGAATGTAATCAGTTGGGTAATAACACAAATTAGAACAGAATGCCAAAAGTTACATGCATGCGTGGTCATGTGTCGTCTACTCGTCTTATTTGGCGTCTTTGTTTTAAAATGTAGGACATGAAAGTGAGATTTTTTTATGTGAGTGTGTGAAATATTGATTCATATGGTTCTATCAAGAAGTTGTACACTGGATGCCATCAAAGCAACGAGCGAGTTCGCCGCCATGGGCAAACCGGCAACCGAATGATCCCCGGGAGAAAACGAATTTCTGAGTCTTGTTTCTCTTTCCTGATATCAAACGAAAGAAAAGTCGGCCGCGATATATATATGTTACAATTCCATCAGTTATTTGACCTTAGTTAACATCAGGTGATCAACATTTTGTAGTGTGCGCGCTTAAAAAGAAAAAGTCGCGTGATCTGCGTCGGGTGAGAGAGGTTGACCACGTAACCCAATTACGCTCGGACAAAGACTCTTTTTCATTTCCAGTTTTTACAAAGTTTTATGTCATTGGACCAAGAGAGACTAAGTATAGTGAAAAGACCATTTCTTTGTCCAGCGTGTGTTCGTTTTAAGTTTATGGCCCTTCTTTTATCCCACACCATACACAATCCACTTCATATATTGTACGAGTCGATCAGCATCACTAAGCCCACAGCCACAGCGCCAAACGTGACTCAGGCGTAACTATATGTTATCCTCTCAAATAGGGGGGTCGGATGAAAAATCCACTTCAACGTGTTTCGTCAAATGTGGGAGTCTCACCCACATCATATACTCTTCTACATACACGTATAGGCCTATACACACTATTCCTGTCAGCTCCCCCGAGATACCGATACCGATACCGATGTGCACGTGGTGAAAAAAAAAAAAATCAACTAGAAATTTGAGTTTTGACGTGGATCTTGTTTAACTTCAAGCCCCAAAACTCCTTTCGAAAAAAAAGAAAAGAAAATCAACTCACGTAAAATTGTGAAGTTTTGACTTTCTCAGTGTTGTTGATATCTTAGGCCTATCATCCTTCTACGCTGTCTGAACCTCAGAAGAGTGT
>VJOZ01007437.1:5045-32076 GCA_009801055.1 Stichopus horrens | reverse complement strand
CCACTCGAATAATATAGGTCAATCCGTGGATATTTTTTCATCCTTAGATGTAATTCAGGTACAAACTTTTAAGATACTGCTAAATTCGTCGAAACTTACGTTCGAGATGCACAGGAAACAAAGTGTTCATCATTGTATCCATCATGTGATAGATTAGATATGTATAGCTTCATGATTATTGTTCCTCCGAGAAAATAATTGTTGAGAATAGCTTCTTTTAATTTCTTTACCATTTTGACAATAACAGTTGTTTAGTGGATGGTTTATCAGGGTCTTCGTTCCGATATCTGAGGTGTAATCTTGTTTGTACCACACACAAACAAACGTGTCGTCCTAGAATTGGTGAACCCCCGTCCTTCACTTTTAGTATATAGCAATATCGTTGCATCGTCTGTATAGTAAACACGATGTTACCTTGATGAATCAGACTATATTTAAGGTAAACATCGTTTGTTTGTAACTATGATAGAACAAACATATCAATGAAAGCTATCAATATTGACTGAGTCGTACAAATGAATGATAATCTCGGGTTAATATTTTGTGTTTGATACGATAATCAAAACGGTTTATCAAGCCGCCAAGGAAAGAGGCCAAAACTTATTGATTTTCTTCTTGTTTGAAGGCAGTGCTTAAAAATTGTGTGATTACGCCATAAAGTGGTGCCAATAAAGTTTGTGCATACGCTATTGGAAAAAATGGTTTCAAAGATAACATAATGGGACAATCAAGACAGTATAAAGACAGTATTGAAATTTTCACGCAGTTCCTTTTATGCTGTTCTTACGGCACATTTCAAGAGCACCGGTTGCATTTAAGTTGGTGAATTTTCACTGTACAATGAGAGTTGTGCTAGCATTGCAGCGTGAAAATGGGGAGTGAAAAGAAAACGCAAGTGATATACGTAAGAGGTTCAACTCATTGTAAGTGCTTTAATTGGTGCTTTAAAATAGGAAAATTCAAGGCCACATGCAAAAAGATATTTATTTTATTGCCTTTTTTTACTGTAACAGTTATAAATTGGAAAAACTGCAAAGCTGACCATATTTTTCGAACACTCCACTTTCATATGCCAAACACATTTATAAAAGGACAAATGTCTTAATATTTTATAAAACAATCAGTTGTCTTTGAAAGATGAAAAAAAAAAACGAAATAAGAAAACAGTTTGAAGAGAATTAAAATGAGGTAAGTTGGTAATTAAAGATATTATTATCTTAAAGTGAACAGCATCTTCATAGAGGTAGGAGGAGAGAAATTATACTCTCTCATAATCACATCCGCATTGGTACATCATGTTACAGTTCAAGAAATGAAGATTATTTATTAAGATAAATACCTTTTGCAAACTCATTTCTACCACTTTAACGACTGCAGGTACGGAGGTAGTTGACCCATCCAGGAGAGTAAGGGCTGGTTTTCTGATATATTTCGGTTACTCCGGAGGCTCCATTCTTCTCGTCTCTGTAGCATATCTCGTTCGGAACTGGAGATTGCTGCAACTGATTCTTTCTGCTCCAGCTTTCGTTGTTGTACTTTTCATTCCGTGAGTAGTTATTGGTGTAAACACTATTTTCGTCACTCTTACCGGAGTACACTTTGCTTATTGAAACCAATAGCACAACATTTGTTTTAAACAAAATCCTGTGTTGTTTATTAGGTCTGTTCTTGCATATACTTAGGTTTAAAAACATTTTGTTGAAGATATAATACCACTGGTGAACTTCACTTTCTCAAGGCAGAGATATTGGGGGGGACCAAAACTAGACTTAGCAATTTACTGTTATGTTGTCTTAAGAATTTTCGTCATTATTAGCATGCTTAACATTAGTTTAATGGTGTTCAATCATTATTTTCCGTCACATGGCTTGCTTACAATTTGAATTTACTTTAGAGCTTCACTCCATCAAGAAACAAATGTTTTTGCGCGATTAGTAAATTGCAAGTTGTTAGGTGATTGCCAGATCCAAAACAGGGTATTGCTAACGTCATCAGAGGACTCAGTGAGTCTTCACACTACAAAGACACTGCTGATAGTATGATTAGAAGTACCCGTTCTTCTTAAACTTAACTTTGTTGGACAAATGTATCAATGTTGGTATTTTTTATCTACAAGATTCTGAGATGAGATTATAGTCCGCCTGACTCTCACCTCCCTCATGTTAATAACATAATCTGTCCTAGTAAATCGGTTAGAGAGAGAAGGTTTACAAACCTGCTAAATGAGATTCAGCAATATTGTAAATTCCTCTGTGATCTTCCAGGATACTTCACAGATCCCCGAGATGGTTACTCACAGCTGGGAAGAACAAAGAGGCTGCTAAGGTCGTGAGGAAAATCTCCCTTGACAACAGAAATGATTTTCCAAAAAAATTATTCAGTCACACTGAAATGGTGAGTTGGCTTAAACTGATGTTGAATATCAAAAAATGTGCATATCAGCTGAAGTAAAAATATGCTAGTCTGACATATTGGGGAAAATTCTAATTTTCCGATTTTCACACTTACCCAATTCCGATTCCCTGATCAGTTCGAACCGTTGATGGTAGATGGCCGAAAATGTGTTGTATTAATCATAATTCGAACTACCCAGTCTTCCATGTTCACTTGTGGGGCAATGGTTTTAGGTATAATCTTAATGATTATATAATCATGGGTCAAGTGCGAATCCAATGTGTACTGGTGTATCTTTCACCAATATCCTCTCTCCTCTTTACCCTCAGGGAAAGAAAAAAGATAAAAAAGAGAAAAAAAACCTAGAGAAGGGGAGAGAGAAAAAAGGGAAACACTTATACAGCAGACATAATTTTCTTAGTAACCCCAATGCCCAATTTTCTACCCTAACGCATCAAAATGAGCGACTTTGAGAGTTAAGTATTTGTTACATGAAATAACAACAATCAGTAAAAATGTTCCTGAATCAATTACTTTTTGGCACGAAAAATGCAGGGATATGCAAGCATTTTTACAAAAATACAAATATGCTACAATGCGTATGAGGTCAGAGTGTTACATTGTCGTCAGTTTCAAATATTTAAGAGAACATCGGTAAATTAAAGGATAAAGTGTGGAATGTTCATATCACATTCTTGACATATATTTGGCTTTGGTAGCGACAGTATTAGCAGTGAGATCTAAAATAAATGGTCTATGATTTTTTTTGTCTACAATTTTGTATTGTGAATACGTCCTGAATTTTGCGGTTTAGCTCTTTATTGTATTTGTTTAGCAAATAGCCTACTGATTGGACAGAATAAATGTGTTTCCTAAACATGATTTACGTTGAGCATCGACCTACTAAGCTGCAGTAATCATGCCAGCAAATATTGCTTTTGGTTGGTTAGGGATAGCTGTAGTTATTGAAATTGGTATCATGTTGATGTTACATAAACTCATTACATATCTTAATCATTGTATTTTATACTGTAGTTGTTGAAAGGAGGCGGATGTTCAAAGTTTAAGAGAAACTACCCATTTCGACAAATAATGCAGATGATCAAAATAATTGAAATCCATATAACATTAGCAACAAAAATAAATTGTATCTTTCTGGGACAGATTAAAAAAGATTTCGAAGCAAACGTGAAGAGAGAAGAAACAATGCGACTCCTTCTTCGCAGCTCAACTCTTGTTTGGCGGACCGTCATCCTCTTACACAATTGGTAACGTCATCAATTTTTGTCCTAGTGTATACAATCAAATTCAAAACAACAACACTTTCAGATTATGTCAGTGGCAGATTAATTAGATTTCACTCAGTTTTCGTGGAGGTTTTAAGTTGGTTTATTCATTAAAAATATATAAAAAAATGCAAGCTTATAAAGTGTCGTGTTCAGCTGATAGGCCTATTGAAAATTTCTTAACATCAGAGTTTATTTGAATTGTTTCATATCAGAATTAATTTGAATTGTTTCATATTTCTTATACATGCACATGGAATCTGTATTCAAGATGAACCTAGCATGGCTCCGCTCAAATGAACTAATGAAATAATTCTAACGCAAGGACAAGTGTGCGTGATGAATATACAGACAAAAGAAACATGGTTACTGAGTGAAAATTTAATCTAGAATGGTGATGTTTGCCTCTCTTTTTCGCAGGTTTCTCTACAATCTCGTGTACACGAGTTTCTTCTTGTACAGTGGTTATGGCGATAATTTGTACCTTTCGTTCGCACTAGCCGCTGTAGCAGAGGTTCCTGCTAGTATTATAACGATGCTACTACTAGAAAAGGTCGGCAGACGTAAACTCATCATGCCTCTAACACTCATCGCTGGAATATCATGTTTGATGATAGCCTTTCTTAGTAAGTACACTGTGCAATGTGCTTCATCTTATTGCCCCTTAAAGGGCTGTCATGATTGAGAGATCTATTCCCATATGCTAGTGGAGCTGTTTATTGCACTAGGCTATATTATGAGAGGTCAGTGGCGATACCCTTGGTCATTGTACGTAATGGTTGAAATGATCTTAGGTACAAAGCTTAGTCCTGTCGAGTTGTAAGGTATATCTAGGTGAGTGTATGCGTGCGTGCGTCTGTCCGGCTACTTTCTGGTTTTTCCAGCATACCCACTAATATATTTCAGAGATGAAATTTATGCCATTTTTCAGACATGTGAGGCCAATGATAGTTGACATTCAAGTTAGACCACTCAGTCGCAAGAGGCTCAGGTACTTCCGGCATCATAACTGTTACTAACAACAGTCATGCTAACTTTAGGAACTGACCTGAGCATTACATTAGTATTTTGTAACAATGCCGTATCTTCAGGCAAAATATACGTGTTTCTTCCATTATTTTTACAACCTTTTGCAAGTACCATATCGTATTATATCGATATTCCAGTGACTTTTCTCGTAATGGTGTGGTAGGTGGCGTTTATTTAATAAATAGTCGTGTCAAGGGGTATCAAACAAAGCTGTTGAACACAGGTTATCTCTTTTTCAATGATAAATGTTGACTAATGTTGACTAACGTTGCCATCCATTGCAACATACAGAACATCATTAGAAAACGATTACATTACATTTTGTTGTGGATTGTCATAATTTCAGTGACCTTTTATTGAAATGTTTTTGTCGCACTTAAAGCCATCGTGGAAATGAAAATACATTTATGTGTTTGCTTCTCCTTCTTTTTCAGAATCTCCATTTAATTTTATTTTTATTGTCATTGGGAAGTTTGCAATATGTTCGGCATACAACACCAACATCATTTACACATCCGAAGTCTATCCAACGTCTCTACGGTAAGAAAACTTCAGTCACTTGCAATACTAATATCTTGTTTAGGTGAGCTCCACTTTCAAGTACTCGACGTTGGCCTAAGCGCATGTATTTGTTTCTCTTCTAAGTGTTGTTTCCTTGCATGGTATCCCTTTTTTCTACATTCCTGCTTAAATGGTGGCAGTGAGGTAATTAACGAAAACATTTATTTCACATTAAAACTCTTTCTCTTTTTGTAACTCTTTCTCTCACCTTTTTAGCTTGACAAATTAAATACCATTACCGCATATCCAACATCGTTGTGCATGGGAGGTTTCTATTCATCTACGTGTCATCACGTGACAGCTTTATCTTGGCTCAACATCTCATCTTGTGACACCGCAGTGGGCCTCAGTATCAACGCAATGATGATTATTGCTAAGTGCTCAGAGAATATTTTCTACCACAGAGGTATTCCGTCGGCGCCAATGGACTGCAGATGTATGTCATCAAAGGTGTTTCCAAATCCATCAGAAGACTCCAGCATAGATGTCAGCCAGAATCCGACAACTGAACTCCAGGCACGCAGGAACGGGAATTGCAGGAACCGCCTTCCCAAAAGACCTTTCACTTAATGTTAGGCTTTCAGAAAGTTCGTCAGAGATGTATTAAGAATAAAGCTATAGAAAGGCTTTAAATCACACTATGTATATTTCTATTTTGATTACACTAATCTTACAATTACTTAACAAACATTGTCCCTACAGGAGCTGTTGTCTATATACTTGTCGTACATTACGACAACAGCTTGAGTACGTGTAAAAATTCAAAAGGGATGTAAGATGTCTATCCACATTCTTCACTAATCTTAATGGAAGCTATGATTTGAATTACGTAAATGAAATACATATGAAGTTCAATTTGGAACTAAAATTGGTACCACAAAAGTATATAATTTTCTCATGAACAGTTCACACTAGGTTCAAATGTTGAGCAGACTTCTCATTCAGTGTTACTTCATCATCAATTTAANNGAGTTGGAGGATTTTCTTCAGGTGAAGTGAATCATCTGACTTCATTTAGTATTTCACTAGGATTCTGTCTTTCCATATTTGATGTGGTTCTTCTGAAACTTCTGTCAGATATTAGAGATTACAAGCTGTCATAATGGTTCTTGACATTGCTCCAAGGCTGGAACCTGTGAGCATTTCTAGAAGTAACGAAGTTTGAAATTATTCATGCAGAAAAAATTAAACTGAATTTGTTTAATTTTCTTTCAGAGGCACTACCGGTGGCATTTGTAACTGTTTTGGTCGATTCAGTGGTACAATATGTCCGATGTTCATCTTACTAGCAGAGTATTGGAAACCATTACCTTTAGTTGTTTTAGGTCTGTGGACGTCACTCAGCAGTTTCTCAGTCGTCTTCCTACCAGAGACGCAAGGGAAGTCTTTACCTTCAACAATCTCTGAAGCTGAAATGTTAGGGAGGTACGTAATTACTGACAATAGACGTATATATTTATTTATGTGGGTTGCACCTTATTGAGTACAATACAATGGGAGAGGTCACTGGAGTTTACAGAAGTCAGATCGTGAAAATCTAAACAAGGGGAGCTGTGACTAATATGATGTGTGGTTTGTGGGTGTTACTTATTGAGTGCAAAAATTCTATTGTTTTTTTTTTCGGTCAATGGTCGTATCAACAAAACAATAATGTAAATATTGAAAACAGAATAACCCCAGAAGGAACGCTGAGACATATCTCATACTGTATTTAGAATAACGGTGAATAGTATAAATCACAAGAAATCTCTTCAACTCCTCAAATTTTAGAGAAAGCAGAAGGTCGCTTGGGATCAAGAGGCGCAAATAATGAAAACATTGCAAACGCAATATCTCAGGGAAAGAAGCTTAGATCTCATATTTGGTTTATAGGTGTAACTTATTGAGAGCAAGAAGAGTATTGTTTTGGTGATGGTCATTTTGTTTCAACAGAGGTCATAAACTAGTAATATCTGTGTGAGATAGCTCAAGAAGGGAATCTCTGGATGCCTATCAGACGTCATCGTTAGTCAGTAGATGTTATTGTGCATATAGTGGTGGTAACATTGCAACTGTGATACAATGGATTGTACTTAAACATTGCAAAGACCGAGCGTGTTTTACATTGTTACCTTATGCAATATGTTAAATTCACACCAAATGATCAGAACTGAATCATCGAAGCTACAATGCATTTTGGATTTCTGATTCTGCTTTAAGACATAAGTCACTTCTGGATGGTTGAAAGTAAAACAATTTTCAATCTGTCATATCTTCATTGTTTGCAAAATGTTTGTATACTTGAAAGGTCGTTCCCCGGCTTGTACATGGTTTACGATTTAAGCAACATACATATTGGTGTTTTCGGATCATGAAGGTAATGTTGGTCAGTCATACACACACACACGCACACGTTAAATATCATGTAACGCCACAGACTTGTGCAGTTTGTAATTCATGGGTGATTCTTTTCAGCTAATGTTTACTCATTTGTTTATTTGGCAATCATAGCTTTCGAAAAGGCAAGTAAACAAACATTTTGCAAAGATGAAGGTATAAAAGATCGAAAGATTACTTTACTCTGAATCAACCAGAAGTCATGATAATCCTATGATGCTTCTGTAATCATTCTCCTTAACAACATTTTTTTCTCTCTCTCTCAGGGAAAGATGTGTTATTCCTACGGAGACAGACGATCCTAAACCAGCTTACGTGTAGATACATTCGATTTTACCTGCCGCAGCGTGTATGTGAATTCAAGTGTTTTCAAGTCATTGAGACGACAATAGTACTAAAGCATATATGGAGCTCAGCCACCTCCTAACATCTATTGTACACCAATAGAATCTTAACTGATCACAACAATTAACAGATGATTTAAAAAAAAAACTTTCATGACATTGAAAGATAAAGTATTTCCACATATTGTGGTGAACTGTGTATACAGATTTATATGAAACAAGCATTGCGGGAACTACTCGAATATGTTCTTTATGTTCTATTTCTTTTATAATTGGCCTAGATTCAACAGCACGTCCGGCGGTTTTCGACAATTATTAGACGAACTGTTGATAAATTGATTTTCCTGTATCAACTATTAATTTGTTCCTTTAAGTCGTACTTTCAAATTAAAATTTCTCGGAAGGAATTTCTGAATACGTAACGTTAAATCAATTCTACACCATGCCACCTTGCTTTCCATCACCCCAGGAAAAACGAAATATTCAACTAAGGTGGATAACTGTTGAATATTGTTTGAGAGATGGCTTTACATTTAGTCCGATAGATCAGTAACTGTTATTTATTTTCACTTCTTAATAATACCGTCGGTATTGCTTTATATATTGTCATATTTGTTAAAGAGATAACCAAACGTCAAATCGGATACTTTGCTCATTCCCCTACTTAAAATTGTTTACGTTGTTGATCTGGTTGGAATTAAGATTTGTGTGGGCTCACATAGCTGTCCGACCACACTATGTCAGGTGAAGATCGTCACAAGGTTACGTTAGTTGTTGAGATTATCGCTGATATCCTGCACTGTGACAGGTGAAGCTGGTCACAACTGAAGTTCAATTGTTGTCAACTTCTATTATCTAAAGGTAATACAAAGCTTTGTTCATTCGCTAACGTTTCATTCTAAAATTCACAAGTATGCAAGAGTTCTTGAATTGAGAAGGAGGTAACAATTAACTCCCTTTAATTGACTTGGATTAAATAGACACAAAACAAACAACACAATGGTGAGCTGGAGACTGAAGGTACAAACGATGGGACAAACGTAGGACGCTTTTATCTTGCCGGTTTTATAAGTCAGAGAAAAGAAAAAAAGGTATAGCTTATCAAATGATATACCGTGTGGAAGAAAACTTCAAGTTCAAATAGTCCAGCGATTTGACAAAATAAATAAAATTACGTTATTGGTTTGTCACTACGGTGGGGTACGTGAATAAATGTACGTGAGGGTTGTCAATATGTTGACAAAGATATAGAATACCCCCACTGGTAATATTACTATTTCAGATCATTATGTAATTTTTTTTACTTTGGTTTTGAAACTTCCTTTAGATGTGAGAATGCGATTTCTTATAAGTCTACAAATAAAGAGTAATTCAATCAACTTGCTGAAAAGTCCATAAAGAGCAATAGCATACTATGCTGGACTAAAATGTACAACTCTATGGTATGGTAGGCTACCATGTCGCTTTATTGCAGTGTTGTCTAAAATGCCCCTTGTTCACTGATTCACCGAACACAGTCTTCAAACTAGTTCTTAATTTTCATTTAAATCCTTGGTGAGAATGAGAAAAGGGACTTTTGGCACAATTTAAGGAACAATTAATTTGAGAGCACAATGTAAGAAATTTTTGTTCTATTGCACGAATTAACTGATATTTGCATAAAAGAGACAAATGCAAAATAACATTTAACATTTTAAGTTATTTCAATAAACAATAATACCATTTTAAGTGCAATAAGATAACATATATTTTTGTTCAACTCACTATTAGTTTGTTGTTTATGTAGTATGTTTAAGGGATCATTTTACAAACATCACCAGCACAACATGTTTGGCGACTCTGCCACAATAGTGAAATAGAATAATTACTTTAGGGGCAAATTTGTATTTCTGTGTTACATTGGGTATAATTAGACTTAAGCATATAAA
Source organism: Stichopus horrens (assembly GCA_009801055.1). NCBI lineage: Eukaryota > Metazoa > Echinodermata > Holothuroidea > Aspidochirotida > Stichopodidae > Stichopus > Stichopus horrens. The sequence goes on along the minus strand of VJOZ01007437.1, from coordinate 22,158 downwards.
CGAAGAAATGAAGCTTCCGTGAGTGTGAATGTGGTGAAAAGGTTTTTCTTGGTTCCCTGAGGAGTGCGGAGGTGGACGGGGTCTGTGTTACTTGTTAAGTTTTCGACATTTGCAATTTCCTGGATCTACAAACGTTTTTTCTGTTTGGTGACAGTTTACGACATTTTGTTCTTAGTGACATATTTTTGAAGCCTATTTCACATTTTTAAATACATTTTTAGTATGTCTAAACATTGATGAAGTCGAAAAAGAAACGAATTTTTGAAAGGCGAATTCACCCCGTGAGATGAGGCAGACGTGGCCGGAGCCTGGGGTAAGGTCTAGTATTTTTAATTGCAATTAGATTCTGCGCGCAGCTGTTTATCGTTTCCAATATTCGTTTTAGTTCAAGTTTTTTTTTTCATGTAGATGCATTCTGTGTTTGAAAGCGCATGCGCAAATGGGTGCGTGTGAATATGTGTTTTTGTAGATTAAGTGTGAGTGGACGAATTTCTGTGCGTGAGTATGGCGTTTCAAATAGGTATGTGCTGAATAATGGGTTCTGTTTGTGATTGATCATTGCCAGTCTTTTCTAATTGTTTTTAGCATTTTTATACTAAAATAATTACAGCTTAATGAACAATTGAAATAGATTTTTAACAAAGTGACGATATCAGCCTATAGTCTTTTGTGAACAGATGATATATGATAGAGTCCACATATAAACACATGATATTGGATAGTGTTTACATATTTGTTGATTTAGGATAATGTTTACATATTTGATGATCTAGGATAATGTTTACATATTTGCTTTATTTTAATCTCATTGATCTTAAGATACTAAAGGATTTGCTTAGGGTTGCATTTACTGTTGTCGGAATTATTCAAATAAACATGACGTTTTCGCCAGTGGTTTGCAAAGAAACGGTTCACATTATGAACGTCAAGTTCCATAGTGTTGTCGCGTCATTCTAACTTGCCTTAACCATGGATTTTGAACATAGCATGATTCACTAATAATATACTCTTCTATCTTAAATTGTGTATCTCTGTTATACAATCGTATAAATCTTGCTTCTTTGTTGTCAGCATAGAATAATGTGTACCAAATCAAGTTTTTTTTTTATTTCTTATATCTTCACTTTATGAAGGTACGTTATTTCGTCTTATCTAGGACGTTACGATATCTCTATCTTCTTTAGAACGTTTCAGTTCTTGTCGTCTTCTCGTTTTGTTTGTTTTTATTTGTTTTGTCGAAAATGATGTAATGAAGAACTAGCATTTTGTTCTTTTTTTTAGTTTCTAGTTTCTTGAAATAGTATACGTTATTGAAGAATCATCCAATGAAATACGAAAAATATACCTCACGTTCTTATGAGGCGGCTAGGATATTTTTAAAGGTTTTTTAATGCAGCCTTTTGAACAATCACATGCAAGAAATAGTTTTTTATGTGAGTTGAAATAAATAGAGTTTGCAAGATTACTGAACGATTACTTAGTTTACAAGACACTGAAAAGTGAAAAAGAGTGAACTGCATGGAAACGCTTCAACCTAGCGATCTTAGAAAAAAACAGCCCAGTGATGTGTGCTTATTATTATTATTGTTATTTTTTTACTGCTCAAAAGATACAAAGAATTTGGGTTTACTGACCTGAGACTACCCATGCTGTCATTTTTGGATGACGCAATCTCTGAGGACATGCACCGAAGGTCTGAAGGTCAGTTTTGGGTGTTTAAATTTGCCTGCGTGAATTTTTGTGTTTGATCATCGTGCAAACTTAATCATGGTCCACGGGGCGGTACGCGCCGTTACAAAACCTAAGTTGATGAATAAATGAAGACTACGTTATCTCTTCTGGAGATTTCTGATGGCATCGTTAACAAATACCAAGCAAATAACAGTCCTTAATACCGCTTAAAAGATCAATAACCTGATGAAAAACCAAGCAGCAAAAAGTTGTGTTAGCTTTCTTTATTTCAGACCGGTTTTCAATTATTATTTAAGTCCGCATGATTGCTATAATACCGGTCTATGCTTGTGACTTTCGAAATTTGTTGAGTCATATTTATTGAAATGTTCACAATACGAACTGAAGGTGGAAAATTTCAATACAGTTAAACGGGCGCTCTTGGGAATGTGCAACCGTCATTAACAATTCATACACATAAAGCTCTGACAAATATCTGTTAGTGTGTGTGAGGTCTAGACCACATGATATGTGCTTGATGTGACGCCAAAATGACTTAAATATATCACGTGCTCAGTAAGGCTATTTCAGTCTCTTCGTTCTCTTTCTGATGTCCATTCACCTGAGTTTGCAGTTGGCCCACAGGAGGTATCTTTGCACCAAATACTGCTGTTGTGGCTGTGCTTATGTAAGCTTATGTCTGCATATGATGTCAATTACATTATACGTATAGGAAGCAATGCAATCTTAGCACAGAAAGCAGTATGACAACAATTACAACTATAGACCATAGGAGGTAAAATTCTTTGTGTGGTCTCAGTTAACATTGTAATTATGTGTTTAGAAGAAAAAAAGAAGAAGTTTGAGATAAGCTTACACAATGTGTTTACCCTGAATTTAAATCAACATATTCATGCTCAGAGGTTCAATGGAGATCAAAGAAAAGTGAAATAATTTGTATAGTTCCTTGGATTTAATTGTATTTTTAATTCGTTAATTGCAAATGTGCGTAGGGCAAGTGGTTTCATTCAAATTACTATGCAATGATTCCTTTTCTAAGAGCATCGCTTGTAATATCATCGTTTGCTCAATGAGCCGACACATCCAGCACGTATAGACTTTCACGCCCATTTTGGATCATGCTTACGAGAATCTGACATATTCATCAAGAAATGAGCTTGCGCTATTCTGAATACATGTTTTTGAAAGGACACTACGTTTCCTGTAAATCTTTCATTCTCTAGCTCTTGCAGTTGGTTTGCTTATCCCGCACTGTATAGATTTTGCTTCAGATTGTGTGACATTAAAATGTTTACCATAACCCCTCCACGTCTTTGTTCCCCATTGTTGTCCGAGTCATTTGTTGACCGAAGATGGGACGATATCTCCCAGATAACGATAAATACTCTGTAAACATTACCCATGGGACGGACAGGCCCATTGATCCAGCAGTCACTGACCCTAGTTGACTAGATGACGTAATTGAGACAATAAAGGCAACTGATACGACGAGGATAATAGTCAGCAGCTGGGACCGAGGAGTTGCTACTTATTTGAATCTCATTGTTTGCCAAACAACTCGGTGAAGATTCTGACCGTCGCGAGTTTATGTCAGTTCCAGTTCATTTTATTCTTGTCTATATATCCCACTGGACACCCATATATATATTTAGTCATATGATCGTTAGCGAGTGTTGGAAATAATGATACAGAAGTAAGCAAAAAAAAACTACAAAAAAATGATACCTCCATTTCCAACTTTAAACGAAAACTTGAGAGGGAAATATTTCGTATGCCTATTGCACAGCTCTTCTTCAGTGTACTAAACAGAAAAACGAGAGTAAGGACATCGGTCTATATACCGACAACGGACTAACAGTAATCGAGAGGTCACCACGAGACGTGGAGAACACCAATAAGAAATTTCAAAAACTTGGTCTAAGAGTTACTATTGAAGCGAACAAGAAAGTCGTCGATCTTCTGGATGTAACACTAAACCTCAACCCTGCAACACACAGACCTTTCCCAAAACCCAATAATAAACAACCAATATCGGAAAACAATGATTTAAAATAATGAGAAATTGCCAAAAGACAATAAATTACGCAACCCCCTCCCCTCTATCAAGGAATGCAATTGCAGAATAAAAGAGCAGTGCCCCCCTCCCCTTGAAGGAAAGTGTAGAGAAGGAGTAGTTACACAATCTTCTGTCACAAGAGAAGACAACTGCGACACACAAACATATGTCGGCATCTCCCCCACAGAATTAAAAAAAAAACCTCTATAATAACCACAAAAGCTCATCCACACTTCAATGCAAAAGACAGAACTGAACTTAGTAAACACGTTTGGCCTATTATAGATCATAACAGAATTGTTCAAACAGAATTGTTCAAACGCATTTGGTTTGTGAAAGATATTAGCCAGGAATTCAAAATTAAGTTGAAGATCTTAGATTTGACTGATCTACTAACATGGCATTACTAGGTTTGACCTAAACGGTGACCTTCGAATGTGTTTCACTGTCACAACCTGTCTCGGGGAAATCATGAATCCAAATCAGTTTTGTGACTGGGAACTTATGTGGTGATTCAGTATTAATAACAAAGATGCAATAGCAATCACTGTGATCTAAGACGATGGGAGAGGTGATGAACCTACAACTTGAAAAAATACTTGTGCTGCAAAGCTGCCGATGTACACGATGTATTGAGCGAACATTTTTGTGTTTCACCAGGTGGTAATATATGCTTTTCGAAACGCTTCATACAAAAGGTCCCTATTTAAAATTTTTGTTTCTAATTTATTTTTGATATACGTTTCTGCAAGATACATGCAACATATAAAATATAGAAAGTACTATGAAAGACACAAGAAAAACAAGTGGGAACATGGTAAAGCTAATCAGTCTAGTGAAAACCATGTTTAGGTACAATGTAAACACATACTAAGCAAGAAAGACAGTAAAAGGACAATAGATTGGATAAAGGTAACTCGACAATAAACGGAAAAATACAAAATTAAACTCAAATATCTTATAAGCTGTTATGAAAATGAGTCTTGACTAAAATTATCTTACTTTGAAATATAAACATAAACAAAGTGATTGAGGGACTGCTATAAGTTGAAGAAAAAATATACTTTACTCTGACGAAATACGTGTGTAGGCACCTACTTTTAATCTTGTAGTTACTCTGACGAAATACTTTTAATTTAGAAGTTGCGACTATGAACAAGCTATAATGTGTTATTTTTTTCATATTCGCAACCGGCAGCACTCTCGTACATTAAATCCATGAACGCTAGAACCTGCTTTTCAGTTATTACGTGGTGTACAGCATCAAAAATTTAATTTGTTTTTTTTTCTCGTGTGATCGTAAACAAGACAACTACTGCGGTATGCAGTTTTTTAGCTCGCTGGATCACAGAAAATGAAATTCATAGGGAAATCTTTTCGTTTTATTGACGAGAAACGTACCTCAATAATATTCTCATTTTAGGGGTTATGGACCTTTACAAAATTATCGGAAAATAGAAAATACGTGACGTCACACAGACACAAATATCGAGATATCCATTCTATATTTCGGTTAGCCTATATTACAGTCGAAGTGTGTACATATCTAACAAGGCACTCTATAAAAATAAAAAGACCACTCTGGACAAAGCGTATGTGGCGCAATAAGGGCACTTTTTGGTCAGAAAGGGCAGGCGCAGTATGTAGAAACTGATTGGTTGGGGTAAATACTGCTCTACCCTCTACGTTCCGCAGCAGAGCCAACCATGGCATTTTATTAGTCGCCCCGTTGTGTTGGTAGCACAAGACATTGGTGCAATATCTATAGTAAGTTATTACATGCATGCAAACAGTAGAATTGATTTTGAGGTACGGTTAAATCATATTATGAAGTTGGTAATATTTTCACCAAATATTCACATGCTTAGATACAAAGCTTACTATTAGAACAATGAATACATAAGAATTAAGTGCTCTTCTTTACTTAGCGTAAGTACCTATGACATATAGGGAAATACATTTAGAAGACCAGTGCTTGATTTACAATGAAACTTTCCTCTCATCAGATCCATGTATATGATTATCGCTACAAACAGATTAAAAGTGCAGTAATTACATTGTAGTACAACTAAATGAGTAAAAAGGAAGACAACATAAATAGATACATAGATCAACTAAATCAAGTAGCCTAATCGTATCTACGTAAAATGTTATATTTTATGTATTTTCGTACGTGCCTCGTATTATGTTACGATATCTTATGTAACGCGGTAATTCGTTAATGTTACATTAAGTTTCGTTATTATAGTATAGAACACATATCGTATGTAAATGAATAAAGTCTTGCAAAACAGATTGGTATGTCAGTTTATCTTGTTATTGCTACCTAGTACCCGATTGAATGTCAGCATTAACGCCAGCAAATCTTTTTGGGATTATTCCTGTGTTTGTTTGAGGATCTTCTTATAGGATAAGGATATGAGGGTCACATGGGATCATTGAACCCTCACATGGGATCATTGAACCCTTTAGTTTCAGACTTTTCGTTTTTAACACTCTAGTATCTCGTCTTGCTTATTTCTTTTGTTTGAGCTTCACTGAAGTTGATTTACGAGGCTCATAACCTGTAATCTGCCTCATAGCTTGATGATTCACGATCTTATTGACTCTTTATGAAAAATATCGTTAACATTTACGTTTACCATCGCAGAACACATATTCCCCTAAATGTTAAAAGGCAATTGTATTTGAATTTGTTTGAAGAGATGTATCTTATCCTTGAAAGTTTGGAATTATTCACACAACGACATACACTGCTATATTTTTATTTCATTATTTACATTGAATCCAGTTGACTTACAAGAAAAGTATACATTAGAAATCATTACTAGCCTCACATGATTTCATCTTCTTTTGCCGTCACACTTTCGTCGTTTTAATTTCTCTTTCTTTATTGTGTATATCATATAAATTTTAAAATGTCTCCTTGGCAATTGCAACAATGAAATGAACAAAAGGAAAATGTACAAGGGGATGTGTATGCATGTAAGAATATGTTAAAGAATAAATCAGGAAGAACACTAATACAATTGCGCTGTTAGCACATATGTCCGTACTCTGTGTGTCACCGTCATGTAGAATTTCATCAAATGTAAGTTTAAAGAGTTTATAAACTACTTTTTCCAATTTTGAGAATTGAACATTTAGCGTAATAGTAAGCGGAGTCCTTAACTTTCCTTCAAAGAAAATTGGAAAGATCATACAAATAAAGTCGGGCGCTCTGCTATCACGAGATTGTGATGTCATAACCAGACTACTTGCACTTGAAGAGCTTCTGTTTTTTTTTATAATGTCAAACAGTTTTAACGTAACAATTATAAACATGGATTCGAATCAAATCATTAGCAATATTAATCATTGCATGATGTACCTCAGAAATGCAGCACAAAATTTACCGATTTACCAGTTTACCGATTTACCGGAGCCCACCGGCATCAAATGTCAATGGGGTCTTGAAAACTGGGGCAGACAGCCATCTCTGGCTCATGTAAAGCCCCCTCCTTTGCCGAAAAATGGGATCAATGACGTTTTAAAATGTTTAAAAATGTACAAATATATGTGCATTTATAAAACTTACATGTAAAAAAAGAAATACATTAAAATTCTTGCTGTCAAGGGTTTTGTGAAATCTTAATTCTACTTACTCAAGTCTGTATACATTCAACTGGGACAAAACTGAAACAACCTTCTTTGAGTTTTAAAGGTATATAATTTTGAAAAGGAAATAATACTTAAAATGGAAAATGTTTGTCAATTATTCTTCAAGAACAAAAAGATATTCCCGAGGTTTCTTTCTCCTTTATTCTCATAATGTAATATACTAAAGTGATTGAAAAGGATTTAATTTATTGCAGAATATGATGTCACCTATAATGGCATCATCAAAATTATAAAAACGTCAACATTTTTACATTATTATGAGCCCTGCATCGTCAAATTTTGTCCGGCTCGTCGAGTACTTGGCTATTAGATATGTCGGATAAAGTAATAATTACAATAGTAGTGTCAATGTGCTCAATTATTAACAGGAAGAACACTCAAACACAGCACTTTTAATTTTGTTTTGTTAACAAATCAACATTGTTTTCTTCCCTTGTCGATTACATACTGTATCTATAGTTTAATCTAAGAGTTTGTCAATTCTGCCCCTTCAAGGATCAGAGCTACACTCTCTTAATGAATTTGTTATCATCTTTGTCAAAGTCATTCTGATCCCTTCCTTTATAGAGAGAAAGGGCGACGAATAAGTTGGTTATTGACATTAACTCTTCCAACACTCTCCTGTTTGGTTCTTGGATAGAAACCAATAGTTTAAAGAATTGCTAGGCTGAGAGTCATTTTAAGTTGTCTGCTCTGTGTTGGACATTGCATACAGGTGTTACTTCACACTGTCCTCTTAACCAAGTCGCTATACTTGTCACACAGTGAAGAGAAACAACTGAAGATTCAGCTCTATTGCTTGTATTGGTGTTTGGCACTTTAAGGAATCCTCTTTGTACTTCTTCAAGAAGATTAATTTAAGTTGTGAAAAACCGTATCGACATCTTTCTGTGGATTTAAAAACACAAAGAAAATTCATAGCAACATATATCAACATGAGTTCTAAGTTACCTTAGTTTTCATACGAAGAAAAAATAAATAAAACTACAAATGTAATTTAGGATACCCCCTGATCTCTACAAGCTCACAGTAAAGGAAATAGGTGACATTACCATGGAGATATTATTCTGTAGTCCTCTGTATGTTTCATATGAAATATATTTATTATCTGTTTCCAACAGGATGAAGACCTAACTTTCATTTATTGCCCAACTTTGGACTCAATAGTTACTTTGACATATTAAATGTTATAGACAAGATATCAACACGTATTTAGAGTTGCTCACAGATTCCACAGATCGACCGCACAACTTAAAAGGAAGTTAAAAGGAACTTAAAATGAAGTTATAATGAAGGTGCCATCTTAATGTATAGGATACACTGAGACATAACATGCAAGTGATTGCGTTCGTATGAGAAAAGTAAACACATTGGAATTTTTTGTCCAAAAAATTTGTGTCTTTTCATTGCACCATTCAGACGATTTGGGAAAATAAGAACATTTCAGGGCTTGAATTTACCCACGTGATTTCAAAACTTGTCCAAAACAATACAACGACATAACATGCAAGATATGATAATGATAATGTAGTGGTTGCCAGTATTTATGTTTGTTTCATGTTTGTGTAACATTTATTTTTCAATCTCTTTGAAAACATTCACAAAATGATAATTGAAATGGAAAATATATACAGAAAATAAAAAAGAAAAGAGACTGAGGAGTGTCTATAAAAAGCATGAAGGAGACATAGACAATCCAGAACAAAGAAATAACACCAGCAACTATGAGTATAAATAACAAATAACGAAAGAAAGAAAGAATTGAAGACAAAATAGAAGAATCACTGACAATTGAAAATAATGTTACTTTTGAGAGCTTTCTTGAATAAATTGAATAAGCTTTGTAAAGTAATGTAAAGAGGTAGGGAGTTCCAGAACGGCCTTCAAATTTATAAACCGTATGCTTCTTTGAACCAGTCAATGGAAAGTACACTAGTTATGAATATTCAATGTCTCGAAACAGCTAATCGCTGATCCCGTGGTGAGGTGCTCAAATTGTGGTACACATGAGTAACTGTAGTGCTTTGTTCCATTAAATACTACAATTATGTACACCGATCAATAGTGATCAAGACGCTACGACCTGAGTAATACACCAGTCTGAGTGAGACGAGCACTTGTGCATATTCATTATGTAAATTGGACTACTCCTTATAATGACAACCGTTTTTTCAAACATGAATTACTTTATGCGCTGTTTTTATGCCGTTTTCATTGCTTTTCAAAGAAGTTACTGCTATTTTCGTTCAGAGAATCACTCATTTCGTCTGTGCACAACTTCGCTGTTTTATTGAAAACTTACGATGAAAGAAGATTTTTTTTTCGGTATACACACATAATCACTTAAAGCGTCAAACTTAACAATATAAATGCTATACCGCTTTATTGACCTTCTGAGCAGATCATCCATCCTTTCTCTAGTTCTAATTAAGTCAAGTGTGGGCTAGAATAATCGTTACAGTTACCTCCTTTTACTCCTTTAAGTGATACATGAAAGTTACTTACATGAAAACACAGTCATCGCGGTTTCACTTCTCATAGTACCACGGTTGAAAGTATTAGCGGGCGTGTAGTCAGATATTGCTGCAGAAAGCCTCGTCATATCAGTCGAAGTCGACTCCGCAACGCTCCGGCGTCGCTCATCCCAGAACCAACTCCTTGATCTGGTACCATTTGACCTGGTGTTCACTGTAAGATATATTTAGAAGGTTTGCAAAAACAAAAAAGATAATAAAAACAAGGGCAAATAGAACAGGAGACTTGAAATTAGTAAACTAAATATTACAGGATAGCAAAACAAGGAAATGTGGCACACTATCACGTTGGATTGAAACAGAACATAAAAATTCTATAAATTTACTATTAATCGTAATAACAGACACATGAATTTAAAGACTTACTTGTCGGTTCAGATGATAAAAGTTCTGATTGCCTTCCGTAGGATGGATTTGTACCTTAAAGATTCAAATGAAAGTACTGATTTTAGCCATTTCTCAAAGAAAATGCATTGTAAGTTTATTTTACAAATAGATTTGTCAGATTCCACTGACAGAATTCATCTTTTAAATTTCCGAACGGAAAGTTACACATTCTCCGTCTCTTGTATTACAAAACATTAAGGAATCGCTTAGAGCTATGTAAATGCATGTTCATTCAAATGTCAAGACTGAGTAAACGGAGAAACGAGATAGTCAACGTTGTACCATAAATAATTAAGCAGCATTAATTTGCCTATAGTTGAGGACAATGTGTCAAGTTAAGACTATTCCGACGTCACTCTGGCCAAGTAAACATTGGACCTCACCTGACTTTGATCTGGAGTAAGTGCCATAATCTCCTTCTTTTAACAATGGAATCCACGGGCAACACAATGCTTGCCATTGTCTTCTGATCTCCTTCTTGAAAAGGCAATGGAAGAGAAAGATTGTGAATCCCTGGAGAGCATTTGTGATCGCAAAGAGATATGTGAATGTGAGGTTAAGTTCACCAAAAGCAAAGAACGCGAAAGCCCAAGTCAAACCAAGCAAGAACGTCAAACTGAAGGAAGCCCTTAATTGATCAGACAGGGAGAAGGTTTGATTAAGTCTTGTCTGCCTCTTTCTGAGATGATGCATTTGACGGAGAACGAGGATGTAGACGGTAAAATTCCAAACGAGGACGATGCAGACAGGAACGAAGAAAAAGATGAAGAACGGTATTCTCCTCAGATAACATCTGAAAACAAACATAAGATGAAGACATACAGTTTTAATGTGGGCAGTTAATTATGGCACTTAAAATAATCTCAAACAAGTATTTAGAAAAGACTTTCAACTTTCAATAATGCTCCCCTCACAGAAAAGATGAACTAAGATTGTCTTACAAGTTATTTTCGAAGCCATAGTTTTCTTGATCTATGATAAGAGAGAGGCCCACTATGACGATTGGAAGACCTGTGCGGGGAAAAATGAAATGAAATCAAACTAAAGAAAAAGGAAACGAAAGCATTTTTTTTTAAATAACGTATATAACGTTTATGTTTGTTCTGGGAGAGTCAATAATGATATTTTTAAAACCATTAGCAGACAAAGATCACCAACACATATTATATTTAAATGCTGAAAGCAACTGGAAAATTGGAGTTAGAAAACGGGGTTTGCTACAAAATAATTAACAATTATAACAATTATTCAGAACTTGTATTACATTTAAGACCTACCAAGATCTTTCTGCAAAGAGGAATCTACGAATAATAGGTGTGAATCCCAGCCAGGTATTTCCAAAAGAGCGCGTAACATAGAAAGATGTGAGTTATAAGAGGGGGGTAGAGTGGGTGAGAGAAGAATGGTAATATATACCTAACCTAATACATAAATTTTCATTTTCAGTTGCGAACACTGAACACAGTGTACACTTAAGGCGTCATTTTACGATGTAGCGGATTTAAAGTTTAGCGCTTATCAACAATCCTTTATGACGATTTGAGGCAAACAGGTTTAAGACTTCGTTGTTTCCTAGTTGCATTACATCTTACAATGTAATTACAACCGATACCATTACAGATGCTGAAGATAAAATTCAGTTTTTCAACATATTATATTTATGCTACATACTAACAAAACTTTTTAACAGTGGCATCTTATATCCGTTGCTTTCTTTAGTATTGGTCGATTTTCAACTTTATTCCCCAACCCTGGAAAATGTATTTTACTCTTCAGCATTTCTTTTAACTTCATTCCTTAGTGTATCAGAGTCATTTCTCAGTCCAGTTGTTTGATTACTTACCCCATCCAAGAAGGAACATTTTGACTATAAAATGGCCTGCTTTGGAATCAAAGACCCGTACCAATGCTAGGTACATGGTGAAAGCTTCGACGGCCATCCACGTCATAACACACATCAGAGTGTAATGCATGATTACAGCTGCACTGAAGCAGAGGTACTTCGAAGAGTTTCCAAACTCACTGACTATAACGTCAAATAGGAAGGCCATGTTCATAAACATCAGAGCTGTCATCAAATTTATGAGGACCTTAACTCTTTTGTCTGCTCGTAATCTCCTACAGTACAAATAAAGATAGAAGACGTGGGCTGCTCTAAGTATAATGTGAATGCATTACAACAACGATCTTAGACAAAACAGTACATTTGTTTTTATATGATCTAATTTACTTGACACCATCATATTCCTCTCTTCACATAGTAGATTCCAAATTCAAATTTTACTTTTTCCCTTTTATCATTTCTACGATCTAACAATGAACATTTTACAGTCTGTACTTTGTAGTGCGCGGAAGCTTTGACGTACCCCGTAGAGCTTTTGATGGACTGGTAATGATTGCTACTATAGGAGTATGGAACTTCCCTGCATTAGCTCTGTGTTACGAGCAAATAACTTAGCAACGTCAAATTAGAGTAAATCTCTTACCTTCTTATCTTAAAGGAGAACTCCAGTGAAGGAAAATGTCTTCTGACTTATTTAAAAGCCATTTAAAACCATTATCATTCATATTCTTGACGTTTTGAAATGAATTTCTAGTGGGCAATATGGTATGTTCAAACTTCCCGCCACACATAGTTTCTAACGCTATGCTTGTATACGAATGTCGCGGCCATTATGATGCAATTGACTGTGATCTCTGTGGCTTGTGACGTAGTCGACGGCCAACCATGATCAATGGGATTAAAATTTATTATCGATCGGCATCCTACTCCAAAGTTACTGAAATAGTTGATGTCGCGTGTAACTCTTTTCGAATTATGAAAAAGAAGTTTGATAAGTGTAAATCAAATTAGTCACTACGTAAAACAATTTAACACAGAGGAAGGGGAGGGGACTGTGGTATTAACACTAGTTAACACAGTTGCACTTCATTCTGCATGAACTCATTCTTAACTTTATCAATAATTCTACTGCGTCACTCACCCTGCGCATGCGTATGATGCAAGCGCTAGTACCAGACTGATGAAGGAAAGACTGGTTCCTCCTATTGATATGTAAGTGATGATTCTCAAGTGTTGTTCATTTATCTCGTTAGCATTGTTGTAAATGTCCTGGAGAGCAGTCGAAAATGACATGATTTCAAATAATGATGATGCGAAATGTTACCACTTACGTCATCTCAAATTTCAGACCTTTTTAAATGCAGGCATTTTAAAGATTTGTAATATCTTTCTAAGTTAAGAGTCAAGGTCGGTTCCACATTTCGATTGTTTACAAAGTTTACAGGTTGGTAGCAATAATACGCTCCCTGGAGGTAAACTGCAATAGGAAGTAATATCATTAATAGAAAGACTTAAAAAAGGTGGCAACTGCCAAAGAGGATTGATATTTTATTTAAAAAATATTAAAAATTTTATGTTGGTCAAGAAACCATATCCCAATAAAATGTGACTTTACTTTCAACAATATTTCAAGGTCAATCTACAAAAGGTCATTCTACATCGTTTAAATGGTGTCAATTGTCTAGTAGAAATAAGGACTACCGAAAATCTGAAAGATGTCTTGCTTATTTTGAAGGTGTCACATGACATTTTGTAACCTTAGGCAACTGGAAATCTGTCCTCAATATCTTGAGTTGCGAACAAGACATTGCTGTCGAGTTTACAGTGAAGTGAAAACATATTCTCTTTAATTTAAGATTTACTTCAATCGTCAGAAATTATTTCTTTAGTTCACATTAAACATCCAGTCAACTATCGGGCTGAAACCAGTCTTAGCCTGCCAATTTGCATTAATCAGCTAGTGATCAAAGCAGTAAATAATTCAGTTAGTAGGTCCATTTAAAGTGAAGAAAATATATATCCTTACTAATAAGACAGCAAAGTTTGTCAAGTGGTCGCATTGACACGTTGTTATGTTTTCAGTTGTATTAAAAACTGTGCATCCATTTGTTGACCAATCCCCTCGGCCATTGGCAGCCTGGAAGTCCCAATATACGCATTGGCTGTTGTTTGCAGTCTGGAATGAAATATCAGAAGCGAATTAAATCATTTCTGGAGTAACAGAGGAGTTAAATGCATTTAAATTTATTGTATAATATTCTCCTTCTTGCAAATAACCACATAGTATCGCAGCATTTAGGCTGGAAAAGTTTTGTGCTTATCCAGGTGAAAATGATAAGTGGTTAGTCTATGTCAAATACTAAATATCTGCATTATACCCGATGGGCATTATTCTTGTCAGTTTTAATTTCACTTCTTCACACAAATCTGGCTTCATGGCATGAAGCCTCTGTTGCCTTCTGTTGCTTTGTCTTTTAATTGTAAAACTAAATTATTCACCTAAAATCTCTACCATCGAATTTATCACTTGACTGGATTTTGATATATTTAGCAGCAAATTTAAGCCGCTAATTCGTAAGATCTAAAAGAATGTCAAGTAAACTGATGCAAGATTGGTCTTTTCTTCAGTTTGCAAACAGAATATACCTGTTTACTCTCAGTAGGTGTAATAATTTGTAGAACTATTTCTAATGGTACAACTTGTTCCAAATGATAATTGATAAAATTAACGATTGAGTATATATAAAAATACTGACCTGGTTTCTTCCGTTAATGATATGATAGAACGTGTTGGTGACTTTATTTTCAAGGTTTCGTATCTGTTGGTTTCCAATACTTGCCGAAATCACAAAGCTAGACAAGACTCTTGGCCTCAGTAAACAGGATAATCCTTCTGAGCAAGGCGGGATCGTCACACTCTCTTCAGCAACAGTAATAGACTGTAACGGTAAAGTCAATTAGAGTTATAAGTGTTTCAATTTAGAGAATGCTTCAGACCATTCCAAAACCCCTGTCTTAAATGAAAAATATTCAATAACGATTGTATAAGGCATTTTTTTTGTTTCTCTTAAAGTAACTCACTCGGTGGACTTAAATATTTTAATTGCTACTTATTATACAATACATACCGTTAGAAACAGACTCATGAATAATTCATAATCACGACATAATTAACTCAAAGTTTTGCAATAGCTTTGTTTGCTCTTGTTTCTGTGCGACTTTCACGCCATAGGCTTGGTCGGCCTATTCAATAAATTTCGGCTGTTTCAAAACGTCCGCAGCTATTCTTTGACACTGGATTTACTTTGAGAGTCGTTGACGAGTTGGTTTGTATTATTCTTATGGTTCTGCGGCAATGTTTTGAAAATTATCTGGGCTATTCCTTTAATAAAACTTTTCATAGCTTACTTAGCACAGAGAATTTTTTCCAAATGTACTCAATTTAATCTGCAGAAGATACTGGCCCACTTCAACATCTGGTGGAGTGCTCATAGGTTTGTCAATAAGGAAAACAGGTAAATGCATTTGGCATTCGTGGAAACGCGTAACTAGTATTTGACTATTGAAAAACCGTAAATGTTTTAGTATTATGCAATAAACATTTCAATCATATTTGTCTTCAGACGGTGCCGTGCGTTTGGTGAATGGCACTACATCTAACGAGGGCAGAGTGGAGATAAACTACAATGGCACATGGGGAACTGTTTGTGATAATTTCTGGGCAGACGAAGATGCCTCCGTCATATGTCGTCAACTTGGCTTTGGAAACGTCGGAGAGGCGGTCCGCAATGCAGGTTACGGAGCAGGCGCTGGTCCAATCTGGCTCGACGACGTTGCATGCGACGGGACCGAAGACCGTATTGTTAATTGCTCAAATAGAGGATGGGGAATTCATAACTGCGATCATTCTTCAGATGCAGGTGTAAAATGCGGTATCTCTGGTAAGAGAAGAGGGGTGTGTGATTTTTAGTGATATCAGACTGATATCCCATATGGATATCTTTAAATCACTTCAGTTTTCTTGGCCTACAAATCCCAATTGTTCCTTTACAGCTGGATAACTTAAACGTCTTTTCTACGTATTTGCATATCGTTCATCTCTATTTAATCCTGTTCAGATTTGAATGTCTTTTCCTTTTTGATCCATGCCTGTGGAACTAAGTTCTTACACAACATTACAACAGTTACCTAAATATGTCTCCAATTTCGCGAAACCCTTGATGACATTTTAAATGTATTTTCGCTCGTAGATCTTTGTTGTTTTGTTAAGAATTTGTACATGTATATTGAACAACGTTAAGAAAAACCCAATTTTTACTAGTATTGAAGGTAATGGAAAGCATGAAAGGAAATTATGGTAACTAAATCATTAAGGCTTTTGCTTTATGCGTTTATGTATCTGGTATTGGGTGAGTTCATGTAAGATCTCTTGCGGAGTTCTCGCACCAAAGAACTTTAGACATTTTAATGACTAAATCCATTGGGATATCACTTTTTAACTTCCAATACAGTCAGATTAGTCGATGGGAATACGGCAAACGAAGGCCGATTGGAGGTCAGGTATAATGGCTTTTGGGGTACGGTCTGTGACGATTTCTGGGACAACAACGATGCCGACGTCGTCTGTCGACAACTTGGTCTTGGGGACACGGGCGTGGCATTGGCTGGCAGTGAGGTCCCAGATGGAAGTGGTCTAATATTTCTAGATAATGTGCAGTGCTCTGGTGCTGAGGCCCATCTAGGATTGTGTGATTCAAACTTCATCGGTGTCCATGACTGTAGTCACTCCGAAGACGCTGGTGTTAGATGTCAAGTAAAAGGTAAACATGGACCAAAGATATTAACTCAAATACACAGATGAATGTTGTTCGCTTGTCAGAGATGACTTTGATGTATGTTGAAAGCTGGCAATTGATTGATCGATTAACTATTAATTTTCTG